>QANY01008484.1:735276-819580 GCA_003255025.1 Datisca glomerata
CTAGTCTTGAGCCCAAGACCACTTGTCCATTGCCATCACAACCTGATTTGAATGAACAACGTCTTGGGTCCAGTGAGCTATAGTCTGATTTGAATCATCTTGTATCAGACACAATAAATATGGATGATTTGTACAGTGATAAAGCCGAGTTGTTTAAGGTTGCTCGTATGATGGCCATCCGAAGGAATTTTGAGTTTCGGATCTTCAAGTCAAAACAGTTAATATGGGTACTTCTATGTGCTGAGAAAACATGCCAATAAAAGTTACGGGCCATGAAATTGATAAATTTTCCATACTTCAAAGTTACAAAGTTCATCAATACACATACATGCACATTTGAAGTATTGATACATGAATACCATGAGGCTACATATTCATTGATTGGTCATTCTATACAGTCCAAATACACGGGTGTCAGGCGTATATACAGGCCAAAAGATATAATTGAAGATGTTCGGCTTGATTTTGGTGTCAACATAAGTTACCATAAGGCATGGAGGGCTAGCGAATATACATTGGAATTAGTTCGAGGGTCTCCTGAAGACAACTATAGGATGTTCCCAACATATTGTCACATCTTAGAATAAAAAAATTCAGGTACTTATTTTTTATTTTCCCATCATAATGTCTACACGAGTCCTACACAAGCCTCATATAGCCATCGTGTAGTCTACACGATGGTTACACGGACCTCGTGTAGTCATCGTGTAGTCTACCCGATGCCTACACTGACCACAGCAGTCATCGTGTAGTCTACACGATGGTTACACTGGCCTCGTGAAGTCATCGTTTAATCTACACGATAGTTACACGGACCTCGTGTACTCATCGTGTAGTTTACACCATAGTTACATAGACCTCGTGTAGTAAACAATAGTCTACGCAATAGTTACACGGACCTCGTGTAGCCATCATGTAGTTTGCACCCTGTTTACATGGACCTCGTGTAGTCATTGTGTAGTTTACATCATGGTTACGCCTATTTCGTGTACGCATCATATACACTATGTACTCTGCCGATTTTAATACAGCAATATTAAATACTTTTCAGAGACAACAATACATATAGAGACCAATGAGCAGGATCATTTTAAATATTTTTTCATGGCTCGTGGACCCTCTGTTCATGGATTTTTGGCTGTATACGGCCTGTCATTGTTGTTGACGCAACCGCCTTAAAAGCCAAATACAAAAGGATATTATTTGCTGCAACAGCAAATGATGAGAACAACCAAGTATATCTCAATGCATTTGGAATTGCAGATTCAGAAAGTAATGATTCATGGGAATGGTTCTTCCATAAACTTCATGACGTAATCTGTGATCTAGAAGACTTTGTGTTTATATCCGACTGGCATACAAGTATACTAAATGCTATACATGTTGTCTTTCTCAATGCGCTTCATGGAGCATGCATCTTCCATATGTGACAAAATATTAATCAATTTATAAAAAGAAAGATGCAATCGCATTATTTTTTAAAGCAACAAAGGTATGCCGTTAATCAGAATTTGATCGGCTGATGACTCATTTTACAGATGCATTTCTAGATATCTCACAATACGTGTTGGTAGGGGGAGTTGAGAGGTGGGCACGTTCCCGTTTTGATGAAAGGTGATACAATATAATGACTACAAACATCGTAGAAATTTTTAATGGGATTTTGAACGATGCTAGAAAGCTTCCCATTACATGCCTTATAGAACATATATGTGACCTGTTACAAAATATTAAGCATGGTAAACTTGCATCTTAAGACTTGTATGTGCATAGAATTTGATCTTGGTCAAATTCCATGCATGATTGCGTTGGATGCATGTCGGCAGGATAATATTTCCACATACAGTATGTGTTTGAGGTTCTATAAAAACGAGGCTCTAATTGCTGCGTATGTGGAAACAATACATCCTCTCGGGGATGAAACAGATTGAGTCATCAGCCAGGAGGTTCATGAAAAAGTGGTATTGCCACCTATAACGAGGCGGTAAAGTATGATAGAGAGAATTTCATCTAGAGGTGAGGAAGTAGTGAGACGGAAGTGCAAACGTTGTGGAAAAATTGGCCACAACAGACAAATGTGCATAAATCAAATTCCTCTATCTCAACGGGATGACCAAGACACTTAAATATAAATAATGACCTTTGTAAACTTAAATTAAATATTAATATAGAAATATACTTGTGTTTATTATTTAACAATGTCATAAAGTTTAATTAGCTTACATGAATCCTACACGATTCTCGTGAAGTTCTCTTGTAGCCTACATGATTCCCATGAAGTTCTCGTGTAGTCTACACGTTGACTACATGATTCTCGTGAAGCCATCGTGTAGGCTATATGAAGACTACACGATGCCCCTAAAGTCATCGTATCGTCTACATGAAGCCCATGGAGTCATCATGTCGTCTACATGTATTCTACACGATTTCTGTGAAGTTCTCATGTAGTCTATACGATGATTACATGATGCCCGTGAAGTCATCGTTTAAGCTACATGAAGCCTACACGATACTTGTCAGGTCATCAGGATGACCAAGCCACTTAAATATAGAAATATACTCGTGTTTGTTATTTAATAATGTCATTAAGTTTAATTAGCATTCGTGATTCCTAGACGATGCCCATGAAGTCATCGTGTAGGCTATATGAAGCCTACACGATGCCCGTAAAGTCTTTGTGTAGGCTACATGAAGCCTACACTAAACATATAGTAACAAAAAAACTCATAATCCATAATTCACAATTTAATAAAATGAAAATCCATAAAATATATCCATATTATTTCGATACTGTTATTGAGTTATTTCTTATAGGTTCTTCCCATATGCGAGGGCTTAGACAAACTTAAAGGTAAATACCCCACAATCGAACCTACAAAACACATGAAATGTAAAAAAATAATTAAATAATATATAGGAAAGTTTAAGTGGACTTTCAAAAAAATGTATATTTCACTTACTCATTCTCTTGTTGTGGACACTTCAGGATCTCATAGTTCCACTCATCTTTCTGTTTAACCTCCTATCTTCTCTCATAAATGTTCATTATTTGAGCTAACCGAGGGACAATCTTCATGAAATGTTTCATTATTTAAATGTACAAGGAGCGTTGATATGTTGCGTTTATGGAGTTATAAATTACAAATACACTAGCTAATCAAATCAAGCTCAACCGCAATCCAATGACTGCGGTTCACATTAATTGGAAAGATAACCTCATCCTAGCTCCTTCTAAAATTCGTCTGCAAGCCAAGGACCATGTACCAGAGTTGATCATCAACGTCAATACCCAGCCCACGGGATCTTGCTCAAACTTTGCCATTCGGCTAGACAGGTTCCCCTGTTATGTCACGGGAAAAAAAATTAAATTCTCAACGTCAATAAAAAATGGTCATAAATATTACACGAAGTCTACACGAGGCATATGAAGGTAACATGTGGTCTACACGAGGCCCGTGAAGGCATCATGTAGAATACACGAGGTCCTAAAGTCCTCGTGTAGTCTATAGGAAGTCTACACGAGGCCCTTGAAGGACTCATATAGACTACACGAAGTCTACACGAGGCCCTTGAAGGACTCGTGTAGACTATGGTGTGCAGCTCATTAAATTAAAAAAACAGATCTTACTTACTTGCAGAATCAAATTACCAACAATGATTCTGATATGAGGGTTGTATTCTTGCAAATCCCTCATCGTGAGCTCCAAGTATGGATCGATATGTTGCAATGTAATAAAGATTAGTTAAGATATTTATAATTATTTTAAATACCACATTAAAAAATATTATAAATAATTACTTACATATGGCTCAAGCCATTGATAAGGTGAAGAGACTAGTTTTTTGAACCAGGTAAGGTCAACAATGTAAAATCCAACATCTACTTTCTCGTTCCTGTACAACGTAATTATAGATCAAAATTAGGTACACTATTGGTTTATTACATGATGGTTACACGATATCAGTGTAACCATCGTGTATACTATATGATGGCTACACGAGGTCAGCGTAACCATCGTGTAGTATACACGATTGCTACACGATGTCAGTGTAACCATCATGAATACTACATGAAGACTACGCTAGGTTAGTGTAGCCATCATGTATACCACACGATGGATACACGAGGTCAGTGTAACTAGTGTATGCTACAAGATGACTACACGAGGTCAGTGTAACCATCGTGTAGTATACATGATGGCTACATGATGTTAGTATAAAAATCATGTATACTACATGAAGACTACACGAGGTCAGTGTAGCCATCGTGAGAAGAAGAAGTGTACAAGAAAATTACAGAACTTACTTTAAAACGGGCTTCATCTTCAGAAGATACATCACCATATGCTTGAAAAGTTTTGAAGTATGTTTTGACAACGATTTCTCATCGGCTTTTTTACTTCGCTGCTTCATCTTTTCAACCTTTTCGGTTTTTCAATTAGGTGACTCTAGAACCCGAGATCTTTTTATCTTTCTCTTACCAAGTTCACCAAGACAGATGAAATCTTCTTCTGCTCCATCGTTGGACTACTCCGTTGACCGAACCGAATCCATCAATGCAGATGTTATCGATGCAACCTTTTGTTCTTCTTCTTCTTCTTCTTCTTCTTCTTCTTCTTCTTCTTCTTCTTCTTCTTCTTCTTCTTCTATTTTTTCCTTTTTTGTTCTTCTTTTTATGTTTTCTCTTCTATTTCTTTTTTCCCTTCTATTTTTTCTTCATCTTCCTTCTTTTCACTTTCCTCCTCCTTATTACCTTCCTTCCCTTCTTCCTTTTCTTCGACCTTCTCTTCTTCCTTTTCTTCTTTTTCTCTTTCTTTTTCTTCCTTTTGTTCCTTCTATTATTCTTCTTCATTCTCTACCATCTCCTCTTCTTCTTCTTCTTCTTTCTCTACCATATCTTCTTCTTTTTCATCCTTCTCTCCTTCTTCATTTTTTTACTTCCCTCTCAATCTCCGTCTCCTCCCCGTCGCTAGCCATCATCATGGCAGATCAAGGACAAAATGAGTAATCATCTAGCCTTGATGTTACTAGATGATCCATCAAATTTTTAATTGGGAAAATTGTAAAAGAAATGTCTGATTGCATGGACATAAACTTCTTGTCATTGAAGTGATCTTTTGGTCCATTCCAATCAGATATTTCCTCACCCAATCTTCATGTCCAGTGAACTTCTTGAACACAACCTTATTCTTCTCTATTTTTTCAATGGCCTCTTCGGACTTTTTCCTCTTCAGACTTTTTCCTCTTCTTCCTTTTCAATGGCCTCCTCATCCTCATTAGCCTCATCTTCTACTAGAAAGGGTGACGGAGGAGGCATCGACTAAAAAACATGTAATATTAAGTAGACAAAACAGAAAAAGGTGACTACATATCGGTTACACGGACCTCGTGAACCCATACCTCGTGTAGTCATCGTGTAGACTACACGATAGTTATATGAGATCAGTGTAACAATCATGTAGACTACACGATGACTATATGAGGTCCGTGTAACTATCGTGTAGTCTATATGATGACTACACTGGGTTCGTGTTCAAGAAGAAGAAGGGTAGAAAAATGATTTTGAACATACATTCTCTCCAACTACTGATCTCCAGAAGCTTTTTTCTTCTTCCTCCTTAGTAGGGACCAAGGAAAGAACTGTCAACTAAAAATGCAAGAAATATAAATTAGTATATGTGAAAGTAATATAAATGAACTTGTCAACATAATTCACCAACATACATTCTCCTTCAAATTTTTTTTTTGAAGGTTCTCAACCGGTACTATCGTGGTCGGACACCACTTGAGAATCCTTGGCACCTTGGTCGAAACCTTCTTACCATACAAACTACCCACCAAGAGGATAGTTTTAAATACTCATGCTTATTTAAACAAAATAGAGTAATTCAATATTCAGCACATAAATAATTCAATACATCACTACATAAAATTAAATAAATTGTACCTGGAAGGCAAATGGACATCCATTGAGTGAATACCCATGAATAGCAACGGGGGATTTCTGTTTTTTTCCTTGATCTTTAAGATCACCAAAAATAGACTTTGTATTCTTCACAGCTAAAAATGATTTCATTGTTTTGGAGAACGAGAGCTCTCCCCATGGATATTGGTTGAACGCTTCAAGGTCGTCAACCAAAACCAACCATCTCTTCTCAATTATGGTACGGTTATTCTTCCCCAACAGAAAATGCTCTAGAAGATAAATCAGAGCCATCTTGTCTCCATCAAAATCTGACTTATATTCAGAGTTTTTAAACGCCTCCTCCAACTCAATCATGGTTATTGATTAGGCTTTGGGAAAGTACAGATCATAGAGTCTGTTGGGGCCACATGCCTTCTTCTCATCCCAGGCTTCATCGAAATTTAGTCCAGTCATCAACGAGAACTCCTTCTTGGAAAAGCACAGTGGTTCCTCGTTGACAAGAAACCAGATTTCCTCCTCAGATGGAGTGGCATTGAAATATTCAGTCTCCCTGGCCAGCACCTGATGGCAGACAGTTGCTGAAAACTTCAAGGCTGGGAGATAAAAAAGATGGCCAAAGCATGTCTCCCTAAATAGGGAGAGTTGAGGAGCCGTCAGCTCGGTCTTGATAAACTATATACAGTGGGTATTGCACTTTGCATTGACCCTTGCTTTGGAATTGTGTTAACGTCATGGACGTATCTTAGTTGCATATTTGATGAAGCCATAAGCTGTAGAATATTCAAGACAAACATAAGATCATAAAATGTACACGATACTCGTGTTGTCATTGTGTAGACTACACGAGGGGTACATGATCCTCGTGTAAACTACACGAGGTGTACACGATCCTCGTGTAGACTACACGGGCTTTATACAACCCTCGTGTAATCCTCGTGTAGCCTACACGAGGTTTACACGACCCTCGTGTAGTACTCGTGTAGCCTAAACGTAATTTACACGACCCTTGTGTAGCTCTCATGTAGACTACACGAGCTTTACACGACCTTCTCGTTGTCCTCGTGTAGCCTACATGAGGGGCACACACCGACCCTCGTGTATTTCTCATGTAGCCTATACAAGGCTTACATGACCCTTATGTAATCCTCATGTAGCTTACACGATCCTCGTGTAGCTTACACGATCCTCGTGTAGCTTACACGAGACTCACACGATCCTCGTGTAGCTTACACGAGACTCACACGACCCTCGTGTAACCCAGAAAATAGACACCCACCAAGTCCAAAACCTCAGAAACCCATAAAAAATACTCAGAAACCCAGGAGAAAAAAAACACTCAAAAATCTAGAAAAAAATATTAGAAACCCAAAAAACAACTTGGTTCTGTTTCAGACATCCACAAAAAAACAAAAACGCATAAATCTAGAAAAAAAAACTCTCAGAAACCCAGAAAAACACCTTAGAAACCCAGGAAAAACACCTCAAAATCTAGACAAAAGCTCAGGAACCCAAAAAACTTACTTTGTTATTTTTTCTTGTTGTAGGAGACGGAGACTGATGGATTTGCAAAGAGAGAGGGAGATGCTGCCACTTCGAGAGAGAGAGAGAATAACAGTAAGAGAGGAATGAGGGTAATACAAGTGAGGTGCACGAAGGGGTGAGGTTTCGTGTAGTCCTCACTTTTTTTTCAAGCCGTCATTTGAAATTTGTGAAAGGGTTTTTTGGTAACTTTACAAGCTGATTTTAAGTTGAAGATGAGCTAGGAGTCGGGGTAAGTAAAAATTAATGTAAGAGTCTAATTCTATAAAATGGTTAGTGTATGGATCTTTCCCCTACTATAAACTAGGATCAGATGCGTTACTCCCTACCGGTGCACTTACCGAATGCGGCGGGAGAGGGTTTTGGAAAATTGTGTTGGAACTGCTGGTGGCTATGTAGGTCAGGGGATCAGTGCTATGATCGCTTTGAGTTCTGCTCGAAGTGTGTATGCTTACGTACGAGTTTCTATTCGGCCGTAGATCGGGTTCTGGGTTCTTCCCTCGAACTCCCCGAGCGGTATTTCGTAATGTAAAGCTAGTCTAAAGTAGATTCAGGATGAGGGCGGAGGGTGGGTGTAGCGGATTTGATCATCCTCTGCTCGTAGGGATCCGGGGCACCGCCCAGAAGCGTCACGGATGAACCTAATCGTCTTGCAGTTACGCGAACCAGCTCAATCAACCACGACCGAGAAGAAGTTAGACTAGTAAAAAGAGCAGTACGCACCCACATTATAATACCTTCCACCAGAAAAGCCCAACTAATTACAACAATAGACTGAGATAATACCATACCAATAGACTAAACGCAAAAAAAAAACCTTTTCTTCTCGGGTTGTCTTTACTTTGGAGAGTGAGAGTTTATTCATCTCTCTCTACTAGCTCCTGCTCTAATGGAATCGAGTTTAGCAAACACGACTCTGCAACAGAATATGACGGCTGATGAAATGGCGTATATGATGGAGTCCAAACAAAGAGAGATTCGGAGCTGGTTTCGCCGTGGTAAAGTTGTTAGGTCAGAGTGCCTTCAAACAGCTGAAATTGAACTGCTATTTGATTTTGATGCCTAACTATTCAGTCTCATTTTTATGGGTGTGAGTGCAGCTTCTATACTAAATCGCCTTCTTTTCCAGAAAGGGCACAAAGCCAAAAGCCAACCCTCAACTGCTAAAGCAGCAACTAATTCAATCCTCACTTACCTTAAAGCCGGCCGCTTTCGACAAGCTGTTTCCCTCGTCTTTGCTTCCCCATTTCCTTTCCCTTATCCTCTTTACGCCCGCCTCTTTCAAATCTGTTCTTCGACTCGAGCGATCGTTGAGGCACGGAAGGTCGAGTCCCATTTAGTTACGTTTTCCCCAACTCCGCCGATTTTTCTATTGAATAGGGCTATCGAGGCTTATGGTAAATGTGGGTCTTTGGATGATGCACGGGAGCTGTTTGATGAAATGCCTGAGAGAGATGGTGGGTCATGGAATTCGATGATAACTGCTTATTTTCAAGGTGAAAATGCTGAGAAAGCGTTATGTTTGTTTTTGGATATGAATAAGTCTGGTGTTTATGCTAATGAGATTACGTTTGCTAGTGTTCTTGGGTCTTGTGCTTCCCTGTTAGAGCTTCACGTTTCGAGGCAAATTCATGGGCAGATTGTGAAATTTGGTTTTCTTGGGAATGTGATTTTGGAGAGTTCACTTGTTGATGTCTATGGTAAGTGCCAAGTTATGGGTGACGCTCGTAAAATGTTTGATGAGATCCAAAATCCTAATGATGTTTCTTGGAATGTGATTGTGAGGCGGTACCTTGAGATGGGTGATGGAAAACAGGCAATATACATGTTTTCGAAAATGTTTCCGCAAGCTGTAAAGCCATTAAGTTTTACATTCTCTAATGCTTTAATTGCTTGTTCAAGTGTTTTTGCTCTCAAAGAAGGTATGCAGATTCATGGTGCTGCAGTTAAAGTAGGTTATGAAGAGGATGATGTAGTTTCAGGCTCTCTCATTGATATGTATGTAAAGTGTGGAAAGTTAACAAATGCTCGTCGAGTATTTGATCAGTCCAATTCAAGAGATTTGATTTCTTGGACTTCAATGGTGTCCGGGTATGCAATGAGCGGAAAAACTCAGGAAGCTAGGGAGCTTTTCAACGAGATGCCAGAACGGAACGTGATTTCATGGAACGCGATGTTGGCAGGATATACTAGTCTCTTTCTGTGGGAAGAGGCACTGGATTTTATTATTTTGATGCGCAATACAATTAACGACCTCGACCATGTAACTCTTGGATTGATCCTTAATTTATGTGCTAGCCTTTCAAATCTGGAAATGGGGAAACAGGTTCACGGGTTTATCTACCGATGTGGTTTATATGCTAATCTCAATATCGGAAATGCTCTTCTTAACATGTACGGTAAGTGTGGGAACTTGAGAAGTGCTAGAGTTTGGTTCAACCAAATAAGCCAATGGCGGGACAAGGTTTCTTGGAATGCATTACTTACTAGCTACGCCCGCCATGGTCTGAGTGAACAAGCCATGACCATTTTCTCGGAGATGCAATGGGAGACGGCGCCTAGTAAATTCACTTTCTCAACTCTTCTTGCAGCTTGTGCAAATACATTTGCAACTGACATAGGTAAACAAATCCATGGTTTCATGATTAGGAACGATTGTGAGATAGATATTGTTGTTAGAGGAGCTTTAGTAGACATGTACTCTAAATGCCGTTGCCCCGAATATGCTCGTAAGGTTTTCAATGAGGCAGCTTCTCGGGATGTCATTCTCTGGAATTCCATTATTTTAGGATGTTGCCATAACCATAGGGGCCGGGAGGTGCTTGAATTGTTTAGGATGATGGAAAAGGAAGCTATTAAGCCAGATCATATTACATTTCTGGGTATTTTGCTTGCTTGTGTATATGAAAACCTTGCCGAGTTGGGCAGGCAGTTTTTCAATGCAATGAGCGACGAGTTTTGTATTATACCTCGTCTGGAGCATTATGAATGCATGATAGAACTCTACGGTCAGCATGGCTACATGTATGAGCTTGAAGAGTTTGTGAACAGCATGCCATTTGATCCCACTGTTTCAATGCTGGAAAGAGTTTTTCATGCATGTAAGAAGCATGGTTATTTGAGGTTGGGAGAATGGGCTGCTTTACGTCTTCATGAACAGAATCCTTTAAAATTTTGTGTACAGATTCACTGATTTACAGTTAAAGTTAGTAGATTAAATTTGACTGAATCTATATATTACTTGTGCACAGGCATGGAAGAAAATGTTCTTTTTGGAATGATAATGGAAAGACAGGATGTTGAAGGCAGATTTGGATTTGGATTTCTCATGTGGGTGCTTCTTTGTACGACACACATATATTGTTGTTGCATATAAGAGACTCTGATCTGAAATCCGCACCATCTGTTTTTTGTTTCTTTGGTTTGGTTCTACCGATTTCCGAGTCTTTTTTGTAAATCTTGTTTGTCAAAGCAATAAACAAACAGAATGTAAATTTCTAGTTTTGTTCAACTGAAAATCCCAGTTTTAGAATCCGATAAACCTACTGACCAAATTAATTTCTGGAAGTGGAGATGAAAAAGAGAAATTGCGCACCTAGGACTTTGTGCAATGAAAAAATAAAACCAAGGTTCTTTGATTTCTTCTAATGAAATGTGGTAATTTTTACGAGAGGAAATACTAGGTTATTCATTATTAGATTATAGTTTAGTAAAAATTTTCTTCTAGACTCACCTCTGATATTTTGACGTTAAAGATCAGCACTTAGTAAATTGTAATTTAACAAAATATTTTGACTAGACTATAGTGCTTAGATCCATCAGTTTTAAAATTAAAAAAAAATAGATTTGAATCACGAACGTTTCATGGGCGGAATATAAAAAAAATTGATTTAACTTATTTAATCATATTAAATAATTTAAAATCAATTTAAGTTTGATAATGCATATACAATATTAAAATGAATAAATTAAGGGAAAACGATTTTTCACATTTACTCTGTATCGGAGAATTTTTTAAATGGTGGAACTCCTTTGAGCGTTCTTTGTGTTCTTCAAGTTTTAAGATCAAAATCATGAACTCGATCTTCTACTAACGATTTGCGAATTAGTCCACCCACAACCATCCGTTAATTTCAGAAATATACCTCAGAAGAATTTTACGTAGGAATTTGAGTGTGGGCTCTCCAAAAATTTTTGGTATTTACAATATACCCATATATTATAAAATTATCAAAAATTCCCCTAATTATCTATTATTGTTGAAAATTACATGACTCTTGGAGTTTTTAATTATATTGAAATTCATCAATCCAATTGATAAATATAATTGATAATTATCAATTAATAAATTAATTAATTTTATTTAACTAATTGTCTAATAAGTATAACATAATAAATAATTAATTCGATACAACAACTACACTTAACTAACTTAAGTGACATCACCTATCATATATAGGTGTAGGAAATATAGTTTGGCACCAAAACACATTTTGGTCCAACTTAGTTCATTTTTCTATTCTTGTTCTCTGAGTTATTTCTAAGACCGAATGGACCCACATGAACAAAACTTAGAATTCAAATACCCAGTGAATTTATCTCTATAAATTCCTGACCTATATAATTCTAACATCGTACGACTCCACTATATGTCCAATGCCGAATCAACTCTCGATTCACGCACGTCACATTTTCTGTTGGTGTAAATAAACTCTATTATTTTCACGGTTCACATAATATTTTAACATAATACCCATCATAAATATCAATAACAATAGCAGAATATAAAATTACCGTTTTACCCCTTTTATTATTATTTTCTTAACTCCTTTGTTGATTGTGAATAAGAAAGACATTATGGTGAATTGTCTTATACAATTCACAAGTCTTATTCAATGACTCATTTCATCAAATACTTGGCCAAGTTAATTTATTCACAGACCCATCAATAAAATATAAGGTGATATTATTGCTTCCGCAATCCAACCACGAATTTTCATATCCATGAATCACACAACTCCTACTTAATTAAATTACAATCTCAACAGCCGAGGTATTGCCCGCCAATTCGAATTCACTCATTTGACATATCAAACATTGTCAAGTCAAGTTACATATTCACCTCATGATTAAGGTAATTATGAAAATACCCTTAAGGTGTAACAATTAGATTTAGAACTAGATAAACGGTTTTGGGCTCTAAACTAATTTGTTACCAGTCTATTCAGCATGTTCATAAAATGTCTAGGTTAACCACTTGAGTCTCCATTCTTATGCCCAAAGACTGACATCCAACGATTCAACCTAACAGTTGTAATCGGGTTTGATTGCCCAGTCGATCCCAAGACTGCGAATATCGTTCTGAACTATTTCAGAAGACTTCGTCTGGAGATGCTTATGTCTTCACTCTTCTTTCGTTGACAATAGTTCCAGAACTTGATTAATTTATAGACACGCTTTAATTTAAAATAAAACTTTTAATTTATTCATAAAAAATTCAGTAATACAAATGTTTGAGAAATAACTAAATACAAATAAATAGTTATTACATGCTACTTACTTTATGAACATATTCCAACAATATTCCACTTGGACTAAAGTAGGCGTGTACAATCTCTTATTCCCACGCCCTCTAGATGACCATAAAAAACTTTACTACTTAAAGTTTTCGTGAATGGATCTACCAGGTTGTTGACTGTCGAAATATGCGTAACCACAAGGTCTTCGCACTGAACAATCTCTCTAATTAAGTGATACTTACGTTCTATATGTTTAGATCTCTTATGGATTCTAGGTTCCTTAAAATTTGCTATAACCCCATTGTTATCACAATAAAGTGTCATGGGCTTGTCAGCGTCTGGAGCAACTTCAAGAGTCTTCAAGAACTTCCTAAGCCATATAGCCTCCTTTACAGCTTCACAAGCTGCCACATATTTAGCTTCAATGGTACAATCAGCAATGCAAGATTGCTTGATACTTCTCCATACAACTGCTCCACCATTCAGTAAACATCGATCCTGAAGTGGACCTCCTAGAGTCCTTATCAGCTTGAAACTCAGAATCTGTATACCCCGTCATATTCAAGTCACTACCTGAAAACACAAGCATGTAATTCCTTGTTCTCCTCAGATACTTAAGGATATGCTTGGCGACATTCCAATGCTTGATTATAGGACTAGATTGGAAATGACTTACTACGTCCACGGGATAGAAAATATCAGGTCTAATGCAAACCATCACGTACATGAGGCTTCCTATTGCTGAGGCATACGTTATCGTTATCATGTCTTCCTCTTCTTGAGGAGTCTTGGGAGACTACTTCTTGGAGAAGCTGGCTCCATGTCTAAAGGGAAAACATCTTTTCTTGGAGTTTCGCATACTGAAGTGATCCAACACCTTATCAATATAAGATACTTGAGAAAGTGTCAATTGACTGTTCTTCCGATGTTGAAAGATCTGAATACCTAAAACAAATTGAGCTTCTCCAAGATCCTTCATGTCAAATTACTTTGCAAGCCAAAACTTGACATCAAACAATTTTCCTACATCATTCTCAATGAGTATAATATCATCTGCATACAAGACTAGAAAAAACACATTCCCTTCGTGTATCAACTTATACACATAGGGTTCATCCACCGACTGTTCAAAATAATAGTTCTTAATAGTTTCATCAAATCTAATATTCCACGACCGTGACCTTGCTTAAGTCCATAAATGGACTTTGCAGTTCATAAACTTTTCCTTCTTGACCTTTCTCCATGAACTCGTCTGGTTGAGCCATATAAATGCGCTCTTCAAGATTTCCATTCAGAAAGGCAGTCTTGACGTCCATTTGTGAGATTTCATAATCAAGGGCAACAGCAATGGACAAAAGAATTCAGATGGCTACCGGTGAGTTTTATCCCTTTAGGAGGATCTATAAGTTTCAAGAATTCGTTCGAGTACATCGAATGTATCTCAACGTTCATCGCTTCCTGCTTCAGGACCAACCATGGCCTCCGAGTAAGAGATTGGTTCATCTAGGTCCTTGTTTAAGACAATTGTCAAAGCTTCTCCATAGTACATGTACATTTCAGGTTGTCTTACAACTCTCCTACTACGTCGAGGCTCCATGTCTCTAGCTCCTGTCATGGTTCTTCCATTATTGAATTAGAAAAAATTTCGGATTGGGGAGTCAGTGTTCTCCCACTCAATAATTCTTCTAGCACAACTGTGCTTCTCGGATGTACACTTTTAATATAATCTTCTTCGAGAAAACAGGCATTCAAGTTAACGAATGTTTTTTATCAGTCATACTGTAGAAGATATACCCATTCGTTCCCATAGGCTATCCTACAAACATACACAATTCTGAACGACTGGCCAACTTGCCTGTCTTCGGTCTTAGAACATGTGCAACTCATCATGGATCTAACTATATCCATCAGAGTTCGATTCATTCTCTTTGACACACCATTTTTTTTGTGGCGTACTAGAAGTTGTAAGGTGAGAAAGAATATTTTCTTCCTTAAGAAAGTCCTCGGACTCTCCTAGCAAGTACTCTCCACCACGATCAGATCGTAGTGTTTTGATTTTTTTTCTAATTTCTTTTCATCAAAGCCTTATATCTTTGAATTTTTCAAATATTTTAGACTTTTGATGCATTATATAAACACGACCAAAATGTGAGTAGTCATCAGTGATGGTTACGATGTATTCATAACCTCTTTTTGCTTAGATATTCAATGGCCCACATACATCACTATGTATAAGTTCAAGGTATTGAATGGCTCTTTCACCTTTTGATAAAAAAAGTCTCTTACTCATTTTGCCTTCTATACAAGATTCACGTATGGGTAGTGAACCCACACTTAAAGATTGCAAAAGATCATCCCACAAGTCTTTAATCATGTCTAGGCTAATATGTCCAAGACGTAAGTGCCATAGATATGTTAGATTGGTTGAGTCATAGTTCAACCTTTTACATTCCCTATGTAAATCGATATTCACTTCAGTGTCACAAATCATGGGTACTACAAGTTTTACGCGATATAATTTATTAATCATTCATGCAATAGTAATTAAGCATTCATTTCTAAAATTACCAATATCTTTATCAATGAATTTTAGATCAAATCCTTGCTCAATTAATGCACCCATGGTTGTCAGGATCACAATCTGGATCGTACGATCCTACAGGATCCAATGATCCTGATCGCATACAATAGTCGCATTTTAGTAAGATTGTGTCAGGATGACGATCCAGATTATAGGATCGTGATCCTAACAACAATCTGACAAAAAATTTCAATGATAATTTCACATGCTTCTTTTATCGTTTGTACATAGATGGATGAGTTTCCTTTTTAAAAATCAATTGAGTTTTAAAATATTGAGTTGTTAGCAATTCTGTAAAAATTTATGTTCCGTTCTTATGTTGGTGATGATGATGTGTTTGAAAATTTTTGAGAAAGAAAAAGACATGAAAATACATGAATTAGGTGATGGTGATCAAAACCTCAATGGTGGTTGTGGTACAAGTGATATGAATGATGACTCCATTGGTTGGAGAAAATAATGATTTTGAACGTGATGAGGAGATTGATTGTGAAGACATCAATGATGGAAGAACCAATGAAGACATTCATTTTGATGATTAAATATTATTATGTTTACTTGTCATGGACATTTTATATTAAACTTCTTTCTTCAAAACTTAAAAGTACGAGAACTCTACTTAATGTTATGTTGTTTTAGATGACTTGATGTTATTTTTATTTAATAGGTAGATAACTTGGTGTTATATAATCATTTCCTTCAATATATTGAAGTATCATTAGCATAAATATATTTTTTATTAATAAATTATTAAGAATTGATAGGATCTTACGATCCTCAATCCTATGCCCTACCACCGATCCTATGTAGGATCATGATCCTGACAACCTTGAATGCACCAACAGATATCAAATTCTTTCCAAAAATTGGGACATAATAAATATCACGCAAAACAATAAAATGTTTCTCAAACATAATTTAAAAGTTCCCACTGATGCGCCAATACTAGTACTTCATTCCCCCAGCGAAAGCTGAACTCACCCCCGTCAAACCTTTTGATTTCCTTAAACCCCTGCAGGGAGGAACATATGTGGTTAGTAGTTACAAAGTCTATAATCCAAGAAAACGTAGAGTCAGCTACATAACAGGCCTCAGTAACCATTACTATACATTTAGATCTCAACCCTTTGAGATACTCTAGGCAGTTGTATTTTCAATGACCAGCAACTCCACAGTGATGACACTTGTCTTTCGACTTATCTACTCTCACGATTCTCTTACCTTTGGCAGCTCTCGGGTTCTGCTTCTTCGCTTTCCTTGGACCCTTCTCTATTTGTTCTTAGAGCTAGAGGTGGAATGCCTACTTTCAGTAAAGTTAGCCTTTCCAGATTTCCTCTTGCCCTTCAGAAATAGGGTCTCAGTAGCTTGCAGCTCCTTCGTGACCTCAGGAAGTGAGTAGTTCAACTATAATTAAGCTTGAAATTCTCAAAGGTACTGGGAAAAGTCTCTAGGATCATATCCTCTTGAGTCTCACCATCGGCCTGAGCACCTATGATCTCCATCTTGTTTAGATAACTTATGATCAACATCATATGTTCTCTGATGGGAGTTTCAGGTTCCATCATACAATTCATGAAGTTACGCACAACTGTCTATCTGGTTTGACGACCTTGATCCCCGAACATTTTGGTGATATTTAATATCATATCAGTGGCAGTCTCAAATTTTTGATGCTGCTGTTGCAACACATTACTCATAGATGCCAAGATGTAACATCTGACGATCTCATCAGAATACAGTCAAGAAGCATATGTATCATTTTCCTCTTGAGTCGATTCAACAATAGACTCAAGAGGACAATGGGTAGTGAGCACGAACTTGTACCGTCAGCACGATATCAATATTTCGTTTCCAATCCACATAATTTCCACTGTTAAATATGTTCGCATTAAGAATAGTTGAGAGAGGAGATAGCAATATAATTACTGAAACGAATAAATAGAACAGTGTAAATAAATTCTTAATTTTTTAGAAAAGTACGATGCATGCTGCAACTACTAAAATTTTTGAAATATATTAAAAAAATATTTCCTCGATGATGTTACGATAAAAAATGATAAATTGTCTCATCGGGAGATGAATTCCAAACTATCTCCTATCGTATCGAGACTCCTTTCATTTGATTAATGTTCAAATGTCTCCACATCTAGCTTAACCAATCACCAATGATTTTTGTCCCCTTGGCCCCATTGACTAGCCTCTATGGGGGATTCCAATGTGCTTCTGTCTAAGTGTTTAACCAACGATCGAGTCTTAAAGGTTGCTATGGACTAACTCAGTTTATGGGACGACCCTGCCCCACCAGTCATTTTAGAAGTCTTAGTTTCTAAAGAAACTCAATGACACAAAGCGACACGATTTCAAAGTTTCTCACATTCAAGTGAGGACCGTTATGGGCGGTTCTAACCCTTTCTCGTGACACGATCAAGTTTACGTTGGAGACATTGGGAACATTTCAACGTAAACGACTCTCCCACTTAGTTTTAAAAAAATAGATTTTTGGTTGTTTTTCAAAAACATAAACTTTTATTAATTTGAAAAACGTGATGAAATTTATAAATCATTTATTAATTTTAAATCCTAATTTTAAAATCATAACCATTATAATTTTCACATTGTAATTAAATAATAACCATTATCAATTAATCTACAATGATGCATGTACATGTTACATGACAATTTAATATTGGCATATCCATAATCTATGTGGTATGTTATATAATGATGCGCGATTAAAATTAAATCATACATTTAAATTTAACCTCTCTATTGGCTCATTTCTAATTACAACTCATAAAATAATAATAAATAAATTACAAATTAGTTCGAGATCCAATCACAAAACATATTCAAAATAATTTTGAATCTACCATACAAACATATACCAAGATCTATAAAATTCATAATACGTTCATCTTAATTATCTATATGCATAATCTTAAACCTACGCTCTGATACCAGTCACTTGGATCGATCGGTTTTAAAATTAAAGAAAATTAGATTTGAACCACGAACGGTTCGTGAGCGGAATATACAAAAAATTTTGATTTAACTTATTTAATCATATTAAATAATTTAAAACCAATTTTAAGTTTGATCATGCATATACGATGTTAAAACGAATAGATTAAGGGAAAATGATTTTTCGCCTTTACTCTGTATCGAAAATTTTCTAAACTAGTGGAACTCCCTTGATCATTTTTCACGTTCTTCAAGCTTTAAGATCAAAATCACGAACTTGATCCTTCCATGAATGATTTGAGAATTAGTCCACCAACAACTACCCGTTAATTTCAGAAATATATCTCAGAAGAATTTGACGTAGAAATTTGAGTATGAACTTTCAAAATGATTGAAAAACAAATCAAATCTTCTCTTCTTCAGATTAATTTCAGTGGCAATAGTAGTGAGAGCAGAAAATGTTTTTCTCTTCCTTTTTGTGTGTTGATAACAACAACTGCATCTTGTCATCATTATCTCTTTGCAATCAGATTGCTATTAGATATTTATTAAATGATAATTTTCAGTATTTACAAATATACTCATACATTATAAAATTTCTAAAAAATCCCCTAATTATCGATTATTGCCGAAAATTACATTATCTCCTAGATTATCTAATAAATATAATTGATCATTATCAATTAATTAATTTTATTTTATTTAACTAATTATCTAATAATTAGAAAATAATAAATAATTAATTCAATACAACAACTACCCTTAACTAACTTAAGTGACATCACCTATCACATATAGGTGTAGAAAATATTTCTTGACACCAAAACACATTTTGATCCAACTTAGTTCGTTTTTCTATTATTGTTCTCTGAACTATTTCTGAGACCGAATGGACCCACGTGAACAAAACTTAGAATTCAAATAGCCGACAAATTTACCTCCATAAATTCCCGACCTATTTAATCTTGACATCCTATGACTCCACTATAGATAACGAATCAACTCTCGATTCATGCGCGCTACATTTTTTGTGTAAATAAACTCTATTTATTTTCACAGTCCACAGAATATTTTAACATAATATCCATCATGAATATCAGTGACAAGAGAAAAATATAAAATTACCATTTTTACCCCTCTTGTTATTATTTCTTTAACTCCTTATTTGACTGTGAATAAGAAATACATTATAGTGAATTGTCTCGTACAATTCACAAGTCTTATTCAATGACTCATTTCATCGAATACTTGGCCAAGTTAAATTATTCACACTCCAATCAATAAAGCATAAGGTGATATTGTTGCTTTCGCAATCCAACTATGAATTTTCATATCCGTGAATCATACAACTCCTACTTAATTAAATTACAATCCCAACAGTCGAGATATTGTCCGTCAATTCGAACTCACTCATTTGACATATCAAAGACTGCAACTAACCAAGTCAAGTTACGTATTCACATCAGAATTAAGATAATTACGAAAATACCATTAAAGTGTAACAATTAGATTTAGAGCTAGATAAACGATTTTGGGCTCTAAACTAATTTGTTACCGGTCTATTTAACATGTTCATAACATGTCTAGGTTAACCATTTGAGTCTCCACTATCCCCAAGACTGTCATCCAACGGTTCAACCTCATAATCGTAACTGGATTCAATTGCCTAGTTGATCCTAAAACTGCGAATATTGTTTTGAACTATTTTAGAAGAGTTTATCTGAAAACGCTTTTGTCTTCACTCTTCTTTCGTTGACAATAGTTCCAGGGTTTGAGTAATTTATAAACACATTTTAATTTAAAATAAAATTTTTAATTTATTAATAAAAATTCAGTAATACAAATATATGAGAAATAACTAAATACAAATAAATAGTTATTACATGCTACTTTATGGGCATATTCTAACATATAGTCTATCTATCAAGCACTATGTTCAACAAAAAACATTCAAATTAGAAAAGAGTAATTTAATCTTTTTCTCTGTATTGAAAGGTTTGAATTTGGTTTTTCTTTTTTGAATGGTCCATCCTAAATTTTTTTGTTCATAGAAAATCATCTCTCTAAATAGTTTTTCGACTCCTAGTATGTGTAAGAGTATTTGTGACTAAAAAATACTTTTATATGTTAAAATGGTGAAGTGTTAGTTAGTAATTTAAAATTATCTCATAGTCATTTTTGTAAGAAACACTTGAATAAATTGGGAAACGTATTTTCTTATAATGGGAAATATTTTAAGAAACATTTAGATTAATGTTCGTTATAAAAATATTTTTAAATATCAAAATATATATCAATCAACAAATAAATATGATCCAAATTATATTTTTCAATGTATTAGGTGTTTTTAAGAAAAACCATTCCCAAACTCACCCGACATCATTTAAAAATACACTTTTAGTTGTACAAAAATCATGTCTCAGTGACACCATGTTTCCTGTGTTCTAAACCAATTAAATTATAGATCAAATTTTATTTAACTAGATGGTTAGTAAATCAAGGATGATTTCATGACTTGTTGAGATTCAATTCAAAATAAAAATCAGTGGATAATTATTAAAGTGTAAATGTCTTAAAGTAAATTTATAAAAAATAATTTTATACTGATAAAGTAATTAATTAAATTTTAAATGATCAAATGATGTGATAATTATTCGATTAATTTATCAAATCATTTCAATGAGTAATAAAATATCAATCTATAAATGATTATCACATCAATTATTTATTTAAAATTTAATCAAATAATTGATTATCTTAAAATTATTCATTTATAAATTATAATATTGGAAAAAGGAATTCCAATATATATATATATATATAATTGAAAAGTAAATAAAGAGGAAAAAAACGAAGACTGGACGACTTTGTGAGTAGAGAGCTCTTCCTTCTCTTCTTTCTCATTTCCCTTCTTCCCTTTCGGTCTTGTCCCATAGGCCCTCCTTAATCTTATCATTTCGATTTCTCTCTGTTTTTTTCCTTTTACTTGTTTCAATCTCTTCGCCGGCTTTCTTAAGACTGAATCGCACTGCTTTGACCTTCCGATCGAGGTACTTTTTGTTTTTATTCATTCATTTATGCTATCTATCTTTCATTTATCCTATTTCTGAGTTTCCCATCGTCTTTTCATCTCGTCGATGCTGTGAGGTTTATTCAAACTTCTATTTTCTTGCGACTTCCGGGCAACTCACTTTTCCGACTTGTTTTTATTTTCAACTTTTTTAGCTTAATTTTGTTGCTCAAATACATTTTTTACCTTATATATTTTCTTCATTATTTCTGTTCCCCGCAATCTTAAATTATCTTCCAGTCATTTATGAATTCTGAAGTATGTATTCTTAGTCAGTTGAATTTGAAGTTCGATTCGGTTGTTGCTTGCGAAACTTTTTTCATGGTCGTTTTTCGGTATTTCTGTTTGTTTTTTGTTCTCTTGGAGTTCTCATTTCCTGCTTCTATCTCTTCACAAGTTTACCAAAAAAAGGGTAAATGGTTCCTAGTAGTAATACATGTTCTGCCTGTCTCTTGCAAGTTTCTCTGTTTTTTTAGGGCGTATGATAAATATCCCCCCGAAATATATGTAGAAACCTCTTTGCAATACAATAATCTCAGTGCTGGATTGTGAAACTTTCTGAAACAGATTTCACTGCGGGATTTCGTTTAGCTTTTCTGGCTTTGAAACTTGTGATGCTGAAGAAATAAGAAGATTCAGTGCTTCTCCTTTTGAGCCGTAGAATGTTGGATGCTCCGAAATTCACTGGAATTATTGACCTGGAGTATGACCTGTCACAAGGGTTTTACCATAAACTCGGTGAGGGGACAAACATGTCCATTGACAGTTTTGCAAGCTTGCAAGTGAGCAATGGCGGGGGGTCTGTTGCTATGTCTGTAGATAATAGCAGTGTTGGGTCAAATGATTCTCATACGCTCTTGAACTACCAAGCCTTGCGGCGGCGTACTAACGACAACTACACTGTTCAACAGAGTGTCAATCATAGAGGAAGAGTGACACATGCTTTGGGTGATGATGCCCTTGCCCAGGCTCTATTTGACAGTAACACCCCAACGCAGGGACTTGAAAATTTTGAAGAGTGGACGATTGACTTGAGAAAGCTCAATATGGGGGAAGCTTTTGCACAAGGGGCTTTTGGGAAACTCTACAGGGGCACTTATGATGGCGAGGATGTGGCCATCAAGATCTTGGAGAGGCCTGAGAGTGACCTGGAAAAGGCTCAGTTGATGGAGCAACAATTCCAGCAGGAGGTGATGATGTTGGCTACATTGAAGCACCCAAATATAGTTCGTTTCATTGGTGCATGTCGTAAACCAATTGTCTGGTGCATCGTGACTGAATATGCGAAAGGCGGTTCTGTGCGACAATTTTTGATGAAGCGACAAAGCCGAGCAGTTCCTCTGAAATTGGCAGTCAACCAAGCTTTGGATGTTGCAAAGGGGATGGCGTATGTTCATGGGCTTGGACTGATACACAGGGACTTAAAATCTGACAACTTATTGATTTCTTCGGACAAGTCCATAAAAATTGCTGATTTTGGGGTTGCCCGGATTGAGGTGCAAACTGAAGGAATGACACCAGAGACTGGAACGTACCGCTGGATGGCTCCGTAAGACTTTTTCTTGTTCATTTCTAATAGTATATCTGTTTATTAGCTACCGATAAAAAAAAGTATATATGTTTATTAGCTTCTGAATTGAAAAGTTTTTTGTTTGCTTAGGTTATGGCTCTTATCATCCTCATTATTTTAGTTTTTTTGTCAAGATCATCCTCATTGGTTTACTTAAAACTAAATATTTTTGTTTTGAAGGTACGTAGTGTTTGGTCTCTAATATACTATATTGCCTTCCTTTTTCTATGGATTTATCTACTTATAGTTTTCTCTTGCTTAACTCCAAGTTTACTGATATTCTAGGAAGGTGGTAATGATGAGTACTTTTCATGGAGATGCCACTAATATCAAGTCTTCGTTTTTTGTGTGTTTTGTGGAATAATGAGAAGATAGGTTAGGTGAAAATAAAAACGCACCCACCCATGTTACTAATTACGGAACTGGTATCTTTTATATTCAATGTGGAATTTTTAGGACTGTTATTGTCAGTTTATTTGTCATTTTGGCGTTAATGTTTTTAATTTTTTGGATTGCCTTCGTATGATTATGGTAATTTTAGTGGTTAAAATGTTAACTAATGTTTGCGCAATTTCGGTCCCCTACATTTTAGAAAAGATATTTCTGGTTTGGAGAATGAGTTGGATTGCGAGAATGTTAGGATTAGACCTTTGGCTTCGTTATGGCATCCATTTATTTGTGTTCCTAATGGATGGGTATCTTACAGCTTGCAGCTTGTGAAGACTGGTTATCTAGTTTTATTTTTATCCTTTTTTTAAAACTCAGGTCCTGTTCTTTTATATTTGTATCATGTTTTTCTTCTTGATCACTTGGAGAAGTTTTTTAAACTTAATTTTCTTTAAAAAGAAGAAAAAAGGAAAATCTAAATTTTGATCACGTCGGAATTCTGAATATTTACTTAGTTTTGTAATTTATCGAAATTCCAGCAAGTAGGTGACTGATTTTTGTCTGAGTATGAAGAATGACAAATATTTTATATTTATCCTTCAGTGAAAACTAGAAAGCCGCTTTCGCTGCTTGTTATGCAGTTTTTGTTGTTAGGATAATGGTTCTGTATGAAATTTTCTTATTCTGTATTTCTACGTCGTGTAGTGATAAAATTTGAGAATATGTTCTCTCCTGTGAACTTGAAGCTTATTCTAGAAAGATGTTGGTTCAATGAAATAATTCAATTTCTGAATAAATGAAGTTTTGACTTTTTCTAGAAAGTAACAATAGATTTTTCTTCTGCTGTCTTTTGATGTTATCATGCTCAAGCATTCCATCTAGTATTTGAATGCGTTATCATCATTATCTTGGTTTGCAGAGAAATGATTCAACATAGGCCTTATACCCAGAAAGTAGATGTGTATAGCTTTGGGATCGTACTTTGGGAACTAATAACAGGGATGCTTCCCTTCCCGAACATGACAGCAGTACAGGCAGCATTTGCAGTTGTGAACAAGGGTGTCCGTCCTATTATCCCGACTGATTGCTTGCCTGTTCTGAGTGACATAATGTCTCGTTGCTGGGATGCCAACCCAAATGTCAGACCACCCTTCATTGAAGTTGTCAGAATGCTTGAGAATGCACAGACTGAAATTATGACAAGCGTCCGTAAGGCCCGGTTTAGGTGTTGTATTGCACAGCCTATGACAGCGGATTGATCACCAGTTGTAACAATGAATGGAAGATAAAAAAGTTACAAGAACAGATACACGAATTGAGGAAAGAAACTGGAAAGAACTAAACAATAGGAGGGAAAAAGTTTATTACGTAGTAGCTTTGTGTATTTATCAGGTTTGTTATCTTGGTCATATATATTTAAAATATGAATAGCTATGATAAGCATATTCGTTCTTTTCAGTTTCTTATTTTAATGTATTTGTGTTGGTGAATGAGACACAGAACGAAAGGTTTGTTTTGTACGTATAATGTCTTCAATTTCTTCCTTGCAAATTGTTCCTTTAGTGCTTGCCAAATTTGCCTAGATTTTCCTTTAGGAGACTATGTTTGAAGGCAGATCCTGCATATAAGCACTGATATATCCGCCGCCCTTATAAAGATAAACAATTAGAGCAATTTTATCAGTTTCAGTATCAATTAATTTGCTGAATTCCATTTATTAAATTGCCTGACAAAAGGGAAAGCTCTCAATAAATCCTTACTTTAGCCGAGAGTCTAAGTCGGTAAGAAATCTATAAGCATAATTACGGCACCAGACAGTGTACAAAAGAACTGTACACCCCCTCCCCCTCCCCCTCCCCCACCATCCTTCTCCCTTTCAAGTACTATAAGGAATTCGAATCAGAGAACAATACAATCAACACGTAAAAACTAAAACGACTAAAAAAGGGGGTCAGAATTCAGCTTTGACCACTTGAGTTGCCCAAATACTGCCTCAAATGTTGTCAGATTGTAGAATTTCTTTTTATAAAATCACAAAGTTACAACTGAGTGTCCCAAGTTACCCAATACACTCGAGACACATTCAATTCACCTTATATGCTTATCCAGCAATCAGAGGATTATAAATCGGACGTCAAATTTGGTGTCCATTACCAGTAGCTAAAGCTTGCGCTTCCTCATCACTCTGTTCCAACCTCATGACCTGAGACAACCTATCCGATGTTTGCTTTATGATGGGGTCATCAAGTGAAAGAGATGTCTCAGTTCTTGAGGTTCCAACCTGCTCACTTTCTGCTACCACTTTATTACATCCATCCAATTGCGAACCTCTACCATAACTACCTGACATTTTATTTATGGAATCACCAGCAAATAACTTGGGAGCTTCCATAGTGGAAAAAGGTTGCTGTCTCGCCTTTCTTTCCTTGAGAACTTTCTCCCGCTCATCATAGAAATCAAAATCGTCTAAAATAGATGTACGTGCATCATGATCCTTGAAAATTTTCAACATCTCAATACCCTGTTTCCGTTTCACCTTCAACAACAAAAAATATTATATTAGTAGTGGAGAAAATGGAAGCAGCAAGAAGCAAAAAGCAAGTAACTAACAGTATCAATGCTTATGAGATTGTTTTAGCAGTAAATAGAAATCTGTGCTTAGGTTTAGGTGCAGTGGGGCTATTGATTCCATACATATTTTCTAGGCAAGTCCCAAGGTTACTCATTTAAGCATACATTTCAGGCACATCTAATATACCTATTACACCTAAAAGAAGTAATATCTGTTCACTTCTCAGATACAGACGTATGCACTCATGTGAACATGGGCCAAACACAAGTACTGATGATGAATGAAGTCTCCTAAGTACCTCCTGAGAATCTCTGCTGTGAGTAACAGGCTTATTATCGTTATTTTCGAGTACAATATGACGAAATCTAATATTGGGAACATCTTTGATCATATGCCACTGAACTGGAAATTGTCCACTCCACCTATCTTGCTGCCAGTAGTCTGCACTTCTTTGAAAGTCAACAGGTCCAACCATTTCAGCTACCCCACAGAACTGACCACTAGCATTAACCTGAAAAAAAATTCAGCTAATCTTTCAGGAAGCCAACGAGAAAATTGTGAGCCACAAGTATCTGATGCAACAAAAACTGCCAGACAACTAGGTTTGGAATTGTGCCAACAAAAAATCTTATGTGTCAAATGGAAACTCAAGACATGTATGCAAAATTCAAACAAGAAACTGGGTCAGTATTTAAATCTGCAAAGACACCTATATCCATATCTACATCTATATCTATAATGTAATTATTACCAAGTATTATTATCCCCCGTCAAAATGTCAAGGACGCTAGTAGAGAAACACACAGAACCTAATATATAGGTTGCATAAGTACGCTACTCAGCTTTCTTCCAGCCATCTTCTCTCCAAAGATATTTTTAATCATTAATGAGTTAGCCAAGTTCATATTAATAAAAACTCAGCACAATTATTAGCATACCGAGAAAAAGAGAAAAATAGGACAGCTTCCTTCAATCTCCCTGGCTTCATGATAACCAGCATCCAGTTTCTTATTACCATGTGGTGTGCTGGCCCAAACCTTATATTTAATACTTTTATGGACATTGTCTTCACTAAATGATTTGATTATGAAAAACTTGGCATTTTCATAATCAGTGACAAAATCTGGACGATTGTGTGAATCATGATTAGTTTTTTTAATAAATGAGTCATTCTTCCCGGTATCAAAATAAGACCCTTGCTCAGCAGCATCTTTTCCCCTGACCCTTGAAGCCCTTGGCCCTCGATTACGATCGTTGAAGATATAGTTCGAATCGTTGAACAAAGAAATTGATTCCCGTTCCTTCTCTCTTCTTCTACCCTTATCAAGAGAAAGCCGGTTATGGTCATTAGCAGCTGAATAAGAAATAGAAGCTCCACCAAAATTAGAGCCTTGATAAGAACTGCCCTGGTGGTAGTGTCCAGTAAAGGCATTTGACACCAAACCAAACCCGTGAACTGGCCTCTGTTGTTGAGAAACCTAAAAGAGGTTAAATATAAATGTCAAATGAACATTTTTTCTTTAAAATTTTTGGGATAGGAATCAAATAAAAGTTTATCAGTATAAGAGGTTACACAATACTAAAAGCCAAAGAAATCCTCCCACAAAACAGCAAAGTACAATAACAATTACAAAAAAAGCTTCAGAAAATCAATGCAAAAGGCCAAGGCACAATAGGACAGCTTAAAATCACTATGAACGTCTTCTCTTAAAATGGAAGCTTAACTTCTTTTCTGTTAAATCCATACATGCATCCACCTCCCCAAATTATCTTTCCACCTTCATCACTCCGCTCCCACGGAAGAATCTCTAGATATTCAACTCTACTAGGCATCCTATGCATAAAACAAGCCGTGAAAGTATAAGATAGGTAGAACCTGGCCGGAAGTTTGAAAATTTTCAGAATAAAACAACTGCAAGTTGAACAATTCAGCAGATTTTTACTCAAAGACAATGATGGGATGGAGATTACATTACTAGCGGCTTTTGGAATTAATATCCTTCAAATCTTGGAAGGTACCACCTAAAGTTTTAATCACATATTACTTAATCCAAACAACAAATTTCCTAAATCAACAAAATACATAGATACAAAATATTATAGATATAATTATCTCCCACTGATCAGCAGAGTTACAAATATTATTCTACGTTATCGAGAATTGCACAACTGAAAATAACACAAACCTGCCCAACATTGTGCTCATATGATCCAAGTATCCCCATTGGCTGTGGATAAGATCCTGTAGATGTTAAAGGGCCTGAACCAAGATTTCCCGGAAGGTTCCCACCACCAAATGATCCAAAATTTACTAAGTAACCTGAACCTGGCCCATAAAGCATGTTCTCAATGTTACTCGCCTCCTGTGTCACCAAATCGCTTGGTGAAACCGGAAAAGTTGAAGATACATGAGGTAAACCAGGGGTAGCTTGTTGTGGGTAGTAAGATGGAGAAAATGGGACTTGTTGAGGAGAATAAAGCTGTCCATCTACCATTACAGAAGGAATAGGCGTGGCAACTGGTGAATATTGTCCATATGCCATGTCAGGGTTGAAGCCATAACCAGAATGAAACACAACGGATGGACTGTCATTGTACATGACCTAGTACATATAAATTATTGAATACATGGTAAGTTCCTGAAGAAAGAATCCAAATAAATGCTTGGCTGAGAAACACTCACCGATGATACGACATTCAAGGAATCGGCATTAACATATTGAGAATACCCATCCCAAGTACCAGCTGTACTGCCATGACCTGGAGTTAGTGCAATCCAAATAGATGACACTTAGATGAACCTCCAGACAATTATGCGAAAAGAACACAGAAACTTCCAAAGATAATACTGCAACCATTTATGTCCAGAAATTTTCAATTTTCAAATTAAACTCAATTCAAATTCAGCTGAAACAAGAATCAGATCTCTTCCATAAGCAATGGTGTTTATTTTGTTATCTTGTACTATTTGGTGAATAATATTTAATCTTTACTGATCAAGGAAAAAAATTAAGCATTTGTAGCCTTGCAGCTAGCTTAATGTGCAATATAAAAAGCTATTGTACACAAGGTTAACAGAAAGGGAGACATACCGACCACCAGAAACTAATGTTTCTAGTCCCAACTAGTTTTTCAACAAGAAAGGATTAAGAAACTAACCACCAAATGAAATGCCCTGCTCATGGGAAGCATAACCAATCACAGGATGAGCAATACCACGATCTCCACCTGCATACTCTGTTTGCTCAGTGGCATCCCTTGAGGATCCTATAATGACTGCATCCGGAGAAGGGTTCGCTGAAATGGTCCTTTCATCTTTGGGGGAAGAATGCTGATAATGAATTACAAAGAAAAATTCTAATAGAGTGCATTTTCCTAAACTTACCGAGGTATGATATAGAACCAAACACAATTGTATAAATAGATTTAAACCACGTACCTGCTTTGTCAATTTGTCCCGCTTAACAGGTCTTTCTCCTGCATCAAGAAAAGTTAGTTTAGCTCTTGTACATAAATCAAGAGGTGCAGGCACATGAAACTGGTAGAGATGGGCGCATGTAGGAATAATGCCTACATTCTCAACTAGAGCCCAAAATCCAATATACTTCACGCATATGAAATTCACCGCAAAAGGACAAATCAGTACATCAACTTCCTTATATTAACGTCTACTCTTTTATCCTTATTTTGGATAAAAACAATAGTATTTCATCAATATGTGAAAATTTATAAAGGAGTATAAGTACTTCTTAAGTGTCTATTTCAATTTCACATCTGGCTAAACTATTAATAACCAGTAGAATTTATCTAGGTAACATGAGAAGACCTACTGGCCACTGGTATCCAAAACATAAACAACTCCCTAAATTACATGAAATAAATTCTTGGTAGTTGTTGATCAAACTCCAATTATCGAGCATCTAACCAAAATGAAATTTGCATCTTTCTCCAAGAATTACTTTCGGCAGCTCCAGCACAGCAACAAATTGGAACTCAAGTAGAGCATACGAAAGGACATAACAAAATATAGCCTAATTCACAAGCAATTGGAAATTGGGAAAGAGCGTGATTGGAAACAGACACTGCGCATTCTGACCTTTCACACGCCCAAATCAGTAGAGGAAACCTTTTAGGCAGTGACCCAGTGCAAAAATCCTATCGAAAAAAGTACACACACCATAGGAAAGAGCCAATTCGGCGACGAAAGAAGAATAGATCATGAACCTACTCGTGCTAAATTTGGCACAGCTACAAAGATTAAATTATAAAGACAGAAAACATACCAGTGGAAACGATCCGATGTTGTCCATCTTGAGGAGAATCCATGAACTCAAGATCAAGAAGAAGAAGCAAGTAATTGCAACCTCGGATAGAAAAACGAAGGATTGACTTGAGGAAAATTGGGTGGGGGAAAGAGAGAAGAGAAACAAAACACTGAAAGGAGGGATGTTTGGATTTGATTTTGAATGAAAGACTGATAAAAGAGGGTTTTAGGTTTTTACGAGCCCAACGATAATATATCAACGAACTCCAAACCCAATTATTAGTAGTCGTCTTATACAAAATCTTACTATTGTTCATTAAATATGGTTTTTGTTATTTTTTTTAAAGGCGGTGTGCGTTTTTAATTTTAGAAATTCAATTTTAGACTTTCTATTTTAGAAAGGTTAAAAATGGATTTGTGAAACGTAATTCATAGGCCAATTTACATATATAGACAGAAAATATAAGTGCATTTAGATAAATGTTAGTTTTTCAACATTTAGAAATATGTCAATTTTTCAAAACTGACCAATTTAATTGAACACAATAGTTTTACTTCTATTTAATTTAATATTAATATTTCTTGTCAATCCAATAATACAGGATCATAATCGCCATCAGAATCCCTAAAAATACTATATTTTATGAACGTTAATTTAAATTATTTATCTTATTAGTAATTGACTTTTCGGTTACCGTTGAAAATAAGTTTAAAATCTGCAACCTAAAATGTTAAAAAGACCAAGAAAATCAAAGACCACAGTACCCATCATCAATTGAGGTCCATCGTCGATCTATTGTCAAGTGCGAAGTCATGGTAGTCTAATGCCGACTAAGGTCAATTGTCAAGCACGAAGCCATCGTCGAGCACGAAGCCATCACCGACCATCATCAAGCATGAAGCCATCACGGTCCATCATCGAGCATGAAGCCATCACGTCCATCGTCGAGCATGAAGCCATCACCGTCCATCGTCGAGCAAAAAGTCATTATCAATCCATCTCGCCAGTCAATTGTCGAGCATGAAGTCATCGTCGATCCATCATGAGTTCAACATCAAACACTAAGCGACGGTGGTCCATCATGGAGCACGAATTTTTCACATAGTTTCAATTAGATTTTGATGATGAAGCCACAAATTTTGTAACTCAAATTCATCCTCCGACTGGAATTTAAGATGGGAGAGAAGTGATGAATATTTCATTCTCTAATTTGGGCGGGAAATAAAATAACAAAAGAATAAACTCCTAGGAATTGATACATGCTTACCAACTAAAGAAAAACCAATCTTAATCAATAACATGTAGTGAATTATGGGAGATTTCAACAAAAAAAAAAGACTAAGGAATTTAAGATAATTTCTAAATCAAATTAATACTTATCATTTAATATGTGTAATGGGCATTTCATTAGAAATAGGCAGATTTCACGGATTTATATTCTCTGTGATTTTCAATATTAAATCCAGATAAAAATGAATCGAAACTCCCGAAGTAGCTACATGTAATAATAAAAAAAGTATGTACAGCGGTTAAATGTACATAAAAATTACATTGACTATGAAAATGATGACATAGTTAAAAAAATTGTATATTTGTGTTAGACTCTAAAAAAAGTCATATATATCTCATATTAATAGTTGAGTATGGGTATGAAAGTCTTATAAGTTGCCAAGTGTCTATATTCATCTTCCACCGTGTGTCAGCATTAGGACACTATTATTACTTAAATTAAATTATATTAATTAGTGATTCATAATTTTTTTATATAGTAAACTAATATTCACTTAATTCATAATAATTATTTTTCATTTTTGAATAAAATTTTGTAACGCATAATCCAATTAAAATATTTAATATGAATGTAATATGCTTATTTATTATGTTATACTCCTAAATAAAATATTTACAAATATATAAGTAATATATAAATAACAAATTTCTTAGTTTATTAGTATCATCTATAAATCGAATTACAATTTTCTTAATTTATCACATGTTCTTGTAATCTAGTTACAGATAGACTTGCCAAATACGCGCATTATCATTGTATGTCTAGGTCTAGATTGGGGTTTCACCTCCGATTATTACAGACATCTCTGTTGTCTAATTAATGAAGTCTTCTTTCAAACAAAAACTATAAATCAAATCAAATGTTCTTTTTAACAATATTCCACCAATATATTACTTTTGTAATTACTATTTGTAAGACTTCTTTTTGGTGTATGAGGCAAGTGGGTATAGTGTGCTCATGCAGGTGTTGGCTTGGGCTAGGGTTTTCGGATTGAATGAGGAAACCCACAAAATATAGTATGAATGTTGGATCATGAACTAAGTGTTGGGGGTTATACTCTCAAAGCATGTGTATTGACATTTTGTTATGAAATTTAATGAGGCTTACATTTTTCTTATAATTGTTCTTTTAAATTATTGTTGAATAATTTATATAAATATCTGAAAATTTTGTATTCATTAATGAGACAGATCATAGATAATGAATAAAATTGTCAGTAAAATATTAAAGTATGAAATCTTTAATGATGGTTGCTAGTACGGTTCACTAAGTATTATTATTGCATGTGATATAGATCTGAATCATTGATGTGGATAGACATTTTAGTGAATGTACTTTATATGACTAGACCGATGTGAATTAATATCTGTATCAACGTGCTATTTATCATAAAGATTTAATATGTAGATCAGTCTAAATCCTGAGTAGTCATGGACTCATATACATGTCCACTAGATCTTTTGATTCATTCGTTAATGTTTGTTTCTAAAATAGGTTGGTGACTTTTGTTCTGGAGATTCAGTTATATGGATGGTTGAGAACATACTATCACAAGATTTAGAATCCAAGCTTTTCTAACGGATCGTATATTAGTTCTTTTAAGTGTTAATTCTGAAACTGAATGCTTATTGTGCTCAAATTTATAATAAAATTATAAATTATCCATTCACTAGTGAATTAATGGTACTTAAGGATCAAGAAATAATTAGAATGGTAAAATTATAATTTTGACCATTCTAATTTAAGAATTAATAATTGAAGGATAAAACTACATGAAATTATTATATCATTGGACTCCATGAGGATACTCTGTAAATATAATCTATAATCTCTAAGAGTGCAATTTTATATTTATAATATAATAATAATGGAATTAATAATCTGATATATTGAAGCTTGTGATTGTAGGTTCATTGTCTCTAAGTCACCTCTGGACTACGCAATCTAGGGTGTGAATATTTCAAGACATAAGAAAAAGGCTGACTTGCAAAGAAACTTTTATTCTGGGATAAATACATAATGATGAGATATTATGTGTGATTAATTAGTTAATTAAATTATATATATAATTTTTGAAAATTATATATAGAAATAATTATCGATAAATGAGATAAAATATATAATTTGTGAAATTAGATAATTAAATTATTATTAGATAATAATTTAGATCAATTAAATCTGTTATTTGTGAAATAATAGATAATTTAGTTGATAGGGATAATCAGATATGTTAATTTTGAATTAACTAATATCTAGGTATTTATATGATTAAAATAAATATTTGATTTCCAGTGATAGTAGCCTTCGTGCCGAATGTCAGTCTGTAAGGGGTTTCCCTTGTTGCCGTTTTTATTCGTGGTCCTGTAAGCCCAGAGGACATTTGGAAGATCGTCTACCCACAACCATTTCCTTCCCTCCAACTTGGTCTTGAGATTGCTCTTGATGGTTTTGTCGATTGCATCTATATGTACGTTAGGGGTAGGCTAGTGAAGAGGTGAGATGCCTAATCCCAAGCTGCTCGCACGTCCACTTGAACTTGGCGTTATCGAACTATCTATCATTGTCCATGATGATGGTGTGCAGTATGTTGAATATGCATATAACATTTTTCCATATGAAGTTTGTTTTGGCCTTTTCCATTTGTAGGGGCCCTATTAAATCCACCCCCACTAAGTAAACAACCACAGACTTGGGATGAATGTGAGCTGTTCTGGTGGCTGGTGCGGGATGTTCACGATCCTTTGGCATTTGTCGCACCTTCTTACAATGTTTTTGGTGTCTGAAACCATCGTCAGCCAGTTATACCCTTGCCTTTTCAGCTTAGGGTGCAGGGCCCGTTCGCCACTGTGGTTTCCACAAACTCCCTCATGGACTTCACTCATGACGTACAATGCTTCATCAGGTGTAATGCACAACAATGGGGATATGAAAAAGCTCTTTTGTACAAGGTTTCATTGAAAATCACATAGCTGGCCAACCCGAGACGGAGCTTTCAAGCTGCCTTCCTATTAGGGGGTAGGGTCATATGTCCCATAAGTGCTCGAATATGAGTGTGATCCATGATGGGGTCATCATCGCCTTACTTATTTCCAATACTTCCTCGTTATTGATGATATGGAGGGCAAGTATTCCACTTGCACCGCTTGCTGATGTGGGTGTCGTAGGCTGAGGCCAGCTTGGCCAACATGCCCGTGTTAGTGTTCAAGCTCTCGAGGATCTGTTGAATCGTGTAGGAGTCATACTTTCTAAGGAAGGCTCGTGCCTGGGCCCGATACTTTTCCATATTATCTCCATTTTTCTTATATTCCTCGTTGATTTGATTGACAACTGGCTGGGAGTCACTGTAGATCCTCAAGGCTCACATAGTTCATCCTAACTTTAGTCCCACAAGCAGCGCTTTATATTCCGCTTCATTATTCGAGGCCTTGAACCTTAAGTGTAGAGCGTACTCAACCCGATACTGGTCAGGTGCTAGAAGCGGTATGACTGCTCCATTTCATATCTCGTTAGAGGCGCCATCCACATATGAAATCCGCAACAACATGCCCTTTGATGACAGTTCGGGGGATGAACTGAAGATCAAATTCACTGAGTTTGATGGCCCACTTAGTTTAAGGGCCATCTTCTCCAGGTCTGGGTAGCACTTCTCTGCCCCCACCACGGTCTTACTGGTGTAATAGATCAACTTCTGGATGAAGTCATCTCTTATTCGGACCAGGGCGGCGCTGGTGGCCGTCTCCTGAGACTGCCAGGTATAGAGACAACACCTCCTCGGGCACAGGTTTAGAAAGTAGGGGGTGGGGAACTGATGTAGCTTTTTCAGGGCTAAGAGAGCTTCCTAGCACTCCTTGGTCCATTCAAACGACGTATTCTTCCTCGGGATTTTGAAGAAGAGGAGGCATTTATCCATAGCTTGGGAGATAAAACGGTTGAGTAAAGTCACCCACTCAGTAAGACATTGGACCTCGCTGATGCTAATCGGGAGATCCATCTCGAGCAACACCCTTATCTTGTCGGGGTTCACTTCGACCCCTCTCTAGTTGACCGTAAAACCCTAAAAATTTTCTGAGTTGGCTCCAAGAGCATGTTTTGAGGTGTTAAGCTTCATCCTATATTTTCTTAGGGCATCGAACGTTTCTGCAAGGTCAGCCATGTGATATGCTAACCTTCTAATTTTGACGAGCATGTCATCCACATAGACCTCCATGTTCCTTGATATTTGTTCGACGAACACTTATTCACCCACCTTTGATAAGTGGTCTCCACATTTTTTAGCCCGAAGAACATAATGGTGTAGCAATAGGTTCCTCGGCTGGTGATGATAGAAATTTTATCCTGGTCAGGTGGACGCATCAAGATCTGGTTGTATCCAGAGTATGCGTCCATGAAGCTAAGCAGATCACATCTTGATGTGGCGTTAACTAACTGGTCTATGCGGGGGATATGGAAGCTTTCTTTGGGACACACATTGTTTAAATGCGTGAAGTCTATGCAGACCCTCCATTTTTTGTTTACGTTCTTGACCAACACAACGTTGGCCAACCCATCCGGGTATTGGGATTCTTTGATAAATCATGCAGAAAGCAGCTTCTCCACCTCGGCAATCATGGCCTCATCCCTTTCTGAATTCACGCTCCTCCTCTTTTGCGTGACTGGTCTAAACTTTAGGTCAACGTTAAGGTGGTGGGTGATGACACGTCGATCTATGACAAACATATCCTCATAGGTCCATGCGAAGACATCCTTATTAACTCGAAGGAACCCCACGAGCTCCTATTTCTGCTTAAGAATGAGCATCGACCCAATTTGGATTGTCCTCTTTAACTATTACGGCTAGAGGGCGACTGATTCCAACGATTCTATAGGCTCTCCCCTAGGTTGCTCCATGGGTGGTTCGTCGATCATGGCTTTTCCCTTGTAGTTCTTTTCACCTTAGGCCAACCTTTTGAACCTGTCGTTGTTCGTAGGTTCGCTCTTGATGACAGAAAAGTGAAGACTTTGGGGGTGCAATATTTCAATGAGATACAACATTTGGGTTTGGATGCGTTTCCCTATGCATACCAAAAATTGGGAATGTTACTAGGTTGGGATTGTCACCGACAAGCTCATTTTTTGTGGAAGAGGAAGTCTTAAGTATTTTGGGGAGAAGAATGATTTTGATGTCGTTCCCGTAAACGGTACCGATTGTTGATGCCTGAAATCTCCACACAGTACACGTGTTCTCCCCTTGGTGACTAGAAATCCTCTCGGCCTGTAAATTTACAAAACACAAACAAAGAACCAAAAGAACAAGGAGAACCAGGGGTGGTTTCCTCGCCTAAGGGATCCGATGCCTAAGTCAGTATCCTGATAAAAATTTGACAGAGATTTTCCTAAAGGGAAAGTTGCTTACCTTCTTCTAGAGTAGGTGGGTGTATTTATACCTGAAATCTTACGGTGGAAAATGTGTCGAAAAAGCCTCGATGATGTGGCGGTTCCTCCTTGGTGTGACGAGTTGAAGCTGGCATTTAATGTCTTTGTCCCCTGAGCAGACATAAAAGTCGAGATAACTTGAAAGAGACTTGTCTGTCATGGGAGGCGGCGATTAGATGCCAAAATCTGGGGAGGGAATAGGAAGGTGCCACATCGATACCTACTTTCGGCGTGTAATGATGGTGCTGACGTTTGATGGTTATCTGGACTTTCAGATCTTTGGCGAGTATTCTTTGCTCCTTATTAGCTCAGCTCTGCCTAACTTGCCTTTGTTGTGGGTCGGTGAGGTCAAGTCGGTAGGGCTCCTGACCTATGGCCGGGGATCGACTGGCTTCCCATGAGGCAGGGCGTGGCACTATTGAGACATGTGTCCGACTTTTATCAATCTCCGGGAAATACTCATAACAAACACTATAAAAATGGTGCTCATATTCTCCTTTCCATTAGATTGGGTTGCATTTTTATTTTGCTTTCTTATAATGTGGAAAATATTTAGGTGAGGCATTAGTTTTAGTTTGTTGCCTAACAAGGTTAAATCCTGATATTCTATAAATTCATCAGTTTGGTTTTGTAAATTTCGTATTACTTTTACGTTTCGTGTAGAAAAAAATGAGCTTTTAATTTTATTATTTTATGTTATCGTCTACTAATTTTCTGTAATAATAATCATTACATCCCTATCGAGACATTTCTATTTTTTTCAGCTATAATACAAGGTATGTTTCCAACTTTAATCAAATTTTAGTCCCACTAAATCAAATCTTAGTTAACGGTTTGTTCCATATATTCTAACTAAGTCTACTTCTCTAAGTAATATTTATTCCTTACCAAAACTAAATTCTTTAATAACTTTTCTAATATCTTATCATTAAGGCATTTTCATGTATTTTATGTTAGTCTTCGAAAATTGTGTATTTCATATTTTTTAGGTTTTTATTGTATATCTCTTATATATCATCATTAATCAAAATTTATTTTAGAAAAATATTAATCAAATTTTTTTATGGGATTAGATTTCATATGACTGTCTACGACTCTATTGCGCTCGAGATAGAAGTTTTGTATAAATGTATCGTCATGCTATTAAATATTTTAATTTAAGTTCTTTTGTGATTCCATTTCTTTTCTATATTTTTTAATGGTTCTCTTTACTTTTCTATCTTTTGTATGTTCAAAACTAAATATTGATTTATTTGATATAATATCATGATGAGGTTTTAGTCAAACAAATTAACTGTTTTCTTTAAAAATCGCATCGTGCCTATATCTTGATTAAATTGAGATAATATTGTGACAACTTTTGTAAATAGTGTGAGCAGGCAGATACATATGTGTGCAAATCTTTTTTTTAAAATATATATGTTTTTAGTTTTCTTATTCGTACAACGCACGGGTAATCGGGTAATCAACTAGTTGTTTATATAATTGGGTCATCATATTATATGATGACGCCTCGAAAAAGGAGAATTTTCCGGTTTAATGTGATTTTTTTAAAAAAATCTAAAAATAAGGTAGTTTTGAAACTAATTACAAAACTAAGGTTGTATTGGCCATGTTGGAAGGCGTATTTCGTAAAGACGTTTTCCAATTGGCAAAAGTCGTCTTTGCAAAAATGCCTTTAGTGCACAAGCTGTCACCTGCATACAAAAATCATCAACAACCTAACCTTACCACACATTCTCAATGAACAACATACATTTTTAACAAATTTTATGACTTTACATTTTATATTATTCTACAAAAATTCAAATACAAAAAAATATAAATCCATCATGTTTCACACGCTGCCTGTCTTCTTATTATTCTTGGGCGTTTTTCATATGTTTGTAATTGAGTTACTTGTGATGATGGACCTTCCTCCATAATAGCTGCTACACTTTCTTCCTCTACAATAAGCGGCGGGTCTTCCTCCACAATAGGTGGGTCTTCATCAATAATAGGAGCACATTCCACAATAGGAGCATCTTCCACAATAGGCGAGTTTCGGGCATGTCTTCTACCTCCTCCTCTAGGAGCACTAGCTCATCCTCCTCTACACCATTGAGGTTGAAGAAATGGTTCAGAAGTAGAACCAAGTTGAGTCACTGACTCACCTCCAAAGTAAATGTGATCTTTGTAAATCACGTGGGTGTGGTCGAAATCCTAACAAATCTTCACATATCCTTGACCAATCTCGATGTGCACTACCCGTTACCGCCATCCCATCAACTTGAAGTCATAACTGTCTTTGCACATCTTGTAGAGTGATAGCACACTCGCCATGTGCCATATGAAATGTGTGTGTTTTAGGACGTCATCTCTCCACAAAAGATGTGATCAAGTGCCAGCCGAGGGCGTTAAACCCAACCCTCGCAACTCCATAAAATCCAGTACACATTAAATATGAAATAATATGTCTATGGAGTGGCATGTTTCGATGAACAACTATAATATGTCGGCGACAATGTAAAACACGAGAATCCTCCTAGTCCCAAACATGTTGGGATTTATATTGATCCTGTAAATACAACACCGAGCTATCTTGTGGTCCAGGCTCCACGATATCCTGAAAATGAGAGTCATCTGAAATACAATGATTACATTGAATTACATAAAAATGTACTAAATCAAATATTAATCTACAAATTTAAAGTTAATAACTACAAGCAATACACAACAATTTCAGAACTAGATCTAAAAATTCTACAAATTCAAAGTTAATAACTACAATTTCATAATATATCAACCTGGTTATAAATAAAATTTTATAAATTAAGAGTTTAAACATCATATAATTGAGAAAATGTATCTAAAATTTGAGAACCCAAAACACATGAAAATTTAAGGTTTGAGAGAGATTAAAGAGAGATATTATAAAATTGATAAAATATATCCATACAACATTCATAAAAAATGAACAATTTCAACATTTGAAGAACAAACTTAAGAGATCAAAGGAGTTAGAAATATACCTAGAGTTTGGGGAGTTATTGCTAGTGATTTGAGAGATTGAGAATTTTTTTTGTGAATGAGAGTGAGAGGGTGTAATGCCGGCGAAATTGCAGTAAACTCTAGCCACAACCGACGGTGAACGGCAGCGGGTAAGGGTGTTCGCGGGCTGAGGGGCTGTGGCTAAGGAAGAACTGCTTCTGCTTTTTGTACCGTGATTTTTAAAGGTAACGTTAATTGCGTCTTTATAAAAGACGTCTTCTACGTGACCTCATATTTGTGGCCACACCACCACGAATGTGTCTTTTGCACATTCGTCTTAGATGTACCATTTGACTTTATTTTTAAAATTAATTTAAAAATATTGTATTTTAATTATTAAATTATGTAGAATACTACTCAAAAATCCCTCGGAAAAGCACTGCTAATCCGATTAACCGAGAGGTTCATGAGCTTACCCAATACCTCACGCCTAGCACATAACTTAAAATTTTGGTCGAATCAACTTAATCCAAAGCATTCCTTCGTAATTTCTGAACATCACGACCTGCTTTCTCTCCTCAGATCATGCAATCAAACTTCTGAAACTATTCAAATTCATGCGTATATGATCAAGTCTGGTCTCGACCAAGTTCCTTTCACATTGAGCAAGCTTCTTGCTTCCTCCATACCTGACACAGAGTATGCGGCCTCCATTTTCAGGGATGTACAAAACCCTAATCTTTTTATGTTTAATACCATGCTCAGATGTTATTCTATCGGCGATCATCCTAAACAAGCTTTCGTTGTTTTCAATCACATGAGGAGTCAATCCATTATGCTTGATGAATTCTCCTTCGTCACCATTCTGAAAGTTTGTGCTCGAGAATTAGCAATTTGTACTGGCCGAGGGATTCATGGGATTGTTTTAAGATCTGGTTCTGGATTATTCGTTACTGTTAAGAACATTCTTTTGCACCTGTACGGTGTGTGTGAGAGAATTGGAGACGCACATAAGGTGTTTGATGAATTTCCTCAAACAAATGACTTGGTTACATGGAACACTTTAATGGGTGGCTATCTTCACATGTCTCAGCCCATTGTAGTTGTAGATTTATTTACACAGATGTGTAGGAGAGGCTTGAAAGCTAGTGCCAACACATACTCGACTGTATTGTCTGCTGCTGGTGATTTAGGAATTTATTTTTTAGGACAGTCTCTTCATGGGCATTGCATTAAGATAGATTATTGTTCTGATATTAATGTTGTTACTTCCTTAATCGATATGTTCGCAAAATGTGGGCATTTAGAGTTGGGACATAAAATTTTTGATGGGGTTACTGAGAAAGATGTTGTTCTATGGAATTGTTTAATAGATAAGTATGCCAAAAGCGGTTATTTAGAAGAAGCACTAGTTTTATTGCATCTAATGAAAGTTGAAGGAAGAAAGCCCAATTCATCAACCTTAACTGGGTTGCTTTCGGCTTGCGCGGCTTCTGGAGCTATAAACATAGGCAGATGCATTAACGATTATGTGAAGAAGGAAGGGTTGGCCTTGGATGTTGTTCTTGGAACAACTCTGGTTGATATGTATGCTAAATGTGGATTCATAGAGAATGCTATTGGCATTTTCAATGAAATGGAGAATAAAGATGTAAGGTCTTGGACAGCCATGATCACTGGCTATGGGATTCATGGACGGCCGATTGAGGCAATTAGGACTTTATACGAGATGGAAAAGGAAGGTTTTCAGCCTAACGAAATAACATTCTTGGCAGTTTTAAGTGCTTGTAGCCATGGAGGATTAGTGAAAGAGGGGATGAGGTGTTTCAAGAGAATGGTTTATGCATATAGCTTGTTACCAAAGATTGAGCATTATGGATGTATTATCGATCTATTAGGACGTGCAGGTTTGCTAGAGGAAGCTTATAAACTAATGAAGAGTATGCCATTTGTGGGTGATGCTACCGCCTGGCGTGCACTGCTTGCGGCTTCTAGGGTCTATGGAGATGTTGCATTGGGAGAAACGGTGCAGAAACTACTGGTTGAATTATATGATGAACATCATCCCACTGATTCAATGCTGCTTTCCAGTACTTACGCAATTGCGGGAAGGCTGTCGGATTATACCTCAAGGAAGGAAGTGAGTAAAGGAAAGAGAATGAAAGATGTAATCGGTGAAGCTCAAATGGGGGAAGAGAAGATTAAAGAAGCTGGATACAGCATGATTGAGTTGGATAGTTAATAATACCCAATAATAACGTATTAAAAGAATCTTTGGATATTTGTCATTATTTAAAGGAGATTATCAATTGGACTAATGATACTCTTTTTGTCACGGGGAGGGGGAAGTTACGTAGGGTCAAACATTGGAGCTAAGTTTAACAAGACAAATGATAACCTTAATAGGTAATACTAATAGGAAAACATTGTGCGACATTCATTGATCAATCTCATCATTAAATAGAATTACAACTTGAAGCAATAATTGGACAATTAAATTATAATTGGGTTAATTGGATTAGCAGTGCTTTTCCGTGGCATCATCATCGTATGATATGATGACCCAGTGATATAAAGAAGTATATAATGATGTAAAAAATTATGTGTTGATTTTAAAAAAAATAACAAGTAACCCATAAACGCAGAGCAATATATCAAAGAAACATATATTTAGAAAGCTGGGAGGTAAAACTATATATTGCAGCTGAGAGGCAAGATAAGCACACTTGCATATCCCATCTTGTTTGGAATCCTTTCAGATGATGAAGAAATCTTAACCATTGAAATTTACACAAAAAAAGAAGGAATGCACTAGTGCCGCTTCATTTCCCGGAATAAATTCGCCACCCTTGGGGATAATCTTGGAAGGAATTTGAATAACTAGTCCACAATTACAGAAGCATTAGTAAGAAACATCAAAGTTATGGAGAAAATATCATGCATCATGGACCTATAGAAATAACATAATTAAGTTTGAGAAGATTATGTGTTGATGAAAACACAATGAATTCAAAAAGAAAACTAAGGTGAGTTTCTTGAGGTCATATATATGTTGAATAGTGGATACCACTTGCACACCATTTTCTCCAGCAGGCTTAGAACCACAGTTAGTTCACAATAGACAATGGCATTGTACTTAAATGTATTGATTTCTTAGGTAAGTAGTATGATATGAAAATTGCAAAAAAAACAAAAGAAAAACATTGATTACTATTATAATTGAATCGATTGGTGTAGAACATACCCAAAGTTTCACACACGCATCAATGATAACTGGAATAAGGGAGACGAATATCGTTATAGCAGATTGGTCAACCTCAAACCCGTAATGCTCAACAACTATTTCTAACAAAGTCTGCCAACCAGATTCAGAATGATACCTGCAAGTTTATACATTTCAAATTGCAAGGAATCGATGAGTATTAAAGTGTTTGATGGAAAGAAGATTCCAATTAGGACATTTCAGTAAAGAGAAGGAAGATATACCCTAAGAATATATCTGTGAGAAGAATAATTAAAAATGCTTTCCCAGTGTCCGTGATATTGTCTATTATTTTGTAGCCTGTAAATTTCAGCAGAGCTACCTGCAAAATTCAAGGGATAAAGGAGCACAAACAAGCATTAGTATTACCGCAAAATAGGCGTGAGTTAAAGCTATGTAAAGAACAAGGCATTGTAAAAGGAATTAACTTCTTCTGAAAGAAGTTTTAGTTAAACCAAAATAAAAAGCATCCGAACCACAACCATGGAAAAAGAAATCCATAAAATTAGACGAAAATCAGTCACTAACAAAATCGTAAAGCAAGAGTAACACTACTTACTTTACTCTGATTCAAGTACAGTAGAATGAATAATGAGACTCCAAATACCATGTCTGACAATATGTTGGCAAATGCTCGGCGGTTCTCTAATCTCCACTCATCTCTCAACTCTAATCTGTTGAAGCAACAGTGAAATCGATAAGAATAGTACTCCATGAAAAAGAATATTGCCAGACCAAATGGATAAATATTACTTGAGGCAAAACATTTTAGGAATTCAGTAATGAAGATCACAAACAAGCAAAAAACAATTGCATAGTTCTGAATCCAGAAATCGGACAATTCAATGGAATATCTAAAAATGTAGAATAGCAAGCATACAGGCACTTTGGCTTGGCTTACAATGTCAGATGGGTCCTATCATGCCTATTCATAACAAACTTGATAGTACCACCAAGGAGTACAAATGCAACCATCTCTTCTAAAAGAGCGTTAAAGACCCAATCTTCAACCTATTGCGGTAATTAGAGTGGCGTGGCTCCTCTAGTAAAGAAAGCACAACGCAAACCGATTTGCATCTTCATACTATCTAAAAATTACTTCCTCAATTCTCACCAAGATTAGGGATTTACAGACCTCATCTAAGAGCTGATGTCTTAACCAGCGCCTCAATGGAGCTAATGTGCCAAACTTCACGGGTACTGTTTGACATTTTCTAGAAGCCTCACTACTGTTAAAAAAATTTGGACTAGACATACGCATTATATACATACGGGTACTGAAGGTCCACTAGATAACAAATTCAAGTTTCAGCAAGTCTGGCATTCGGGGTTTTCATGAAGCTTCTCTCAACTAATGTAGTGTAGTTAATTTAAATATTCAATGAAGCAAGAAAATCCATAAATGAGTGAAATATTTTAAACATGATAACACAATGGAGCGCAAAAGAAAAAAAGCTTACGCTTTATGCCTTAACTCCCACCATAGGTCCTCGTCAGAAAGAGGAGGAGATTTACCAATCTCCATCTCAAGCTTAATTCTTGCTTTATCCATCTTTAGTTCCTCAACCATTTCAAGCTTTTGATTTCTTCTCACGTCAAGCATTTCTGCTGCAAGTGGTACTGTCTTCACATATCTGATAAAAATATAGTAGCAATTGATACTATTATGGAACTTTTAAGCTAACAATTAGAAGGAAAAGTAAATCATTAAGTAAAATGCAATAACAAACGTAGAATAAGGATTCACTGTCAAAGTTTATTGATAGTGACATCAACAACATTTTGGTAAAGATCAATCATCAAAGTATTTTCATCATGGCATTATACTTAAATTTTCACTTATAATTACATAAGAGTTGGCGGGTGATCGTGACGAAGGCCAGGTAAGAGCAAGTCACCGTCGAAATCTGAGCGTGCATGTTTGAACTAAAAAAGGGAAATAAAATTGTACTTTAACTACCAGCTATAACTTCAAGTTCAATGGTGATTCGCTTCGTCCCACAATAAGAACGGAACACCAAGTCTAAAAAGTGCATATACCACCAACAGAGGTGCTAGTGGTTTCTTAAAGACGAAAAGAAAAACCCCAATAGTGCAGCAGTAGTTGTAGGAGAGGTTGAACGGAAAGGGGACTAAAAAGATGATCTTTCAATGTATTGACAAAACACCAAATTGACTCTCAAGAACAAGACTTTTCAGTCGTATATAAAATATAAATATATATTAAAAAAAACTTCCCAGTTATATCAAAATATAAGGAATAAGTAATAAATGAATAAGCTCGAGTAGGGAATAGATTTTCCCAGTGAGAACCAAGTCTATCTCCAAGGGCAAAATTCTTTATCTCAGTCAAGATAAAGGCGCATTCCATGTCCGAGCAAAATTTAACTTCTTTAGGATTATTGTCAAATGAACTATCAAAATATTATTATGCACAAATACAGCTACATTATTTTTGTTTGAAACTTTATGAACCTATTTGAGCTACAAAAAGCATTTTTATACCATCAATCACCTGTCTAGAAAGGGCATGAGAATGTAGTCATGAACCATGAAATCCAGTGCCCAGGGTACAATTATCAACATTGCCAAAAATTTAGCCTGGTAGAACAATAATAAGTGTGGCTTAGAGCGACCAGTCATAAGTAAACACAAGAACAGGCACATTGATATGGCACATTCTCCAAATTGAAAAGCATGGAAGGCTACTTGACACTATATCTAAATAGTTAAACACTTCAACTTAAATTGCATACTGTGGAGAGTGCTTGGACACAAATTTGATAAAGTTCACTTGAAGGTTTGGAGTTCAACCACAAAAAACCATGTTTTTTCGCACCTGGAATCACAAGATTCCAATCCATCAAAATGATTGAAAATTGTATATCTGTGTTCTCATAGACTTTGTATTTTTCCCTAACAAAAAAATGAATCATCTTTCCAGGACTTCAATCCTAAATGCAACACCTTTGAATCATGAACAATTCAATATTCAATCATTATACTTCCAATAGTATTCAATTGTTTCTTTTCTAGTTTGGTTATTGGATCAGATGTTCGAACATGCCATTTTATGGTTTGGCCATATTTCCCCTCATGAACTCAGTAATGGGAAACCTTGTGCAAAGAATACAAACTATGTTGACAACCAAACACGGCACTTCATTCATATTGTCAACCATGCTATGCCAGTAAACCCATACTTCAAATGATGCAGGATTCATATGCTCACTAAATGTACAAATTTATAGAACATAGAACTCAGAACTCATACTTCCTATTCTAGATTAGCCATCAGCCTATCACCAGGATTTCTGTGTAGATTTAAGTCTTTTCAGATGCATCAAAGCTATAAGTTAGAGTGCATAAGAGGAAAAAGCTAGAAACAAGAGAAACAGCATGGTACATTTGGTTTCAATATATGGCGTTTGATGCTCAAGTGAGCTCCTATCTTGATTTTCTTACTAGTAGGTTTGTAAGCTGGTCAAACAAAGGCCCAGAATAAAAAACCCCTTGAGGGAGAATAGGGAGGTGAGGATACTACAAAGTATAGTAAAAGAACCCACCGATAGCCGATTGAAAACATAACCTATTATCAGTTAACGTGGCTTGTCCATAGCTTCATACAGATGGCAAGCAGTCTGCATTTTCTAGTTCTACAAGTGACGTGGGTTTTAATTAAAAGAGAACTGAAATTAAAGTTTGAAGTAAACAGTATGCCACATTCACCTCTCACAGTAGAAATTGAAGTTTTTCTTTTCAAGATAGACGTTTAGATTGAGCGAACTATTGTCAGCTTATGCAAAAGTTAATACAGCACAACAATTTGTAACAAATTTATAGCTCAACATGAAACAGTAAAGGGGGAAAATTGATAACCATAAACCATCCAATGCAAGTATAGAAACATTTAAAGACATAATTACCGAGTTTACTGAGGCGTAATTGAATACACGGTCTTCGTAGAGAATATCATCGCCTACCCTCCCCATCACCAAATTTTTTATAGATTCAACCAAGCTTCTCTCAGGAACCATCTCACTAAAATCAAAGTTGATATCGTCCCTCCTTTCATCAAGCCCGTTGTCCCAATCCCTACTCCATGAAGAAGTACCAGAATGGTTGGCATCATCGACAAGCCAATCTTCCCACCTCCGGCTTTCTTCATTTATCATATCTTCTTTCGCTTCCCTCAACTCTATGATTGCCTCGGCCCTCCTCTTCCAGGCCTCAAATTTTTCACCTGAGGACAATTCTTCATCGGAGGAATCCTCCCCCAACTCATCCTCAAGCATGTCATCGTCCTTCAAACCAAGCCAATTGCCGTCATCGTCGAAAAAGAATTTCTTCCACCAACTCCTTTTTCGGGAATAGTTATTCTTCTTGGCATTCAGAATAAACTCCCCTAACCTCCTCCTCTTACTACCAAAACAGGACACAAGATTCACGGAATTGTATGAAGAAAACGACTTCAAACAGAATTTTGTGTTAATAAAGATCAAGTTGTGGCATAATACCATTGAAGTGCTCATTAAGAAGATGTGACAAGGAGTAACATTTAGATGTAACCCCACATTTTTCAGCTTCTCCTCGGAGGAAAAGCATAGCACTCCAACTCCAAAATGGCTTAAAACTCAACAATGATAGATGAAGAGAGATGGGCGAGAGAGAAAATGTGATGGAAATATGAGTGAAGGTCAGGTGTCTTCTTCACCTGAGAAATTGGGGTCCCTGAAGCCGACGAGCTACAGAGAAGAGAGTGTGTGGATAACGGTTTCAGCTGAAGGATTATCGCATTCGTTCAAAGTACATTAAAATCTGAAAGAGATGATTTTTTTTGACTTGTTAACAAAATAATCTCCGATTACTTGTGAGTTAAAGTCTTTGTAGTAGTTGGTCAGCTTTGTGAACTGCACGAACCGGGTTTGGACTTTTCCTACGGTTCGTTCGGCTCAAATGTTCGAATCATTTGCTCCCTATCGTCTCAGTTACACACTCTCGTTTTTGCAAGTTTTTTTTATAAAAACTAATCTCTACATTAATTATTTTAAAGAAATCAACGCCTACACTAATTTTTGTTTACCATTTTCTACTCAAAATATAGTTGTGAAGTTACATGTTTACCCTTCAACTTATCCAAATATTTGTCTCACCCTCTCTTTCTCTCTGCGTTCTTGCCAAAGAATACGACCGAATCTCTACAACCAAAGAAGACGATCAACCTCATTTCTCATTCGGTTTTCATTTTTTTCACTTTTTCTTCATTTTCTTCTTCGCCTCCTTCTACATCTTCTTCCTTCTTCATGCAACAGCAAATGATTGTTAGTTCTTCTTTCTGGAACATGTATAAGTTTTGTTTTCTTCTTTTCCGGAAAGCTTGAATTTTCATGAGTTTTTCCTGTTCATGAATTTTCTGAAAATATTTATTTATTTTTTTTATTTTCTGGAACGTTGTTTGAAGTTCATTTATTTTCTTTTTTCTAGAAAGCTTGAATTTTGGATGGAATTTGATGAGTTTTGTTAATTTTAGCTTTTGTCCAGATTCGAGAAAGAGAAACCCGTAGAGAGAGAATGCATTTTGTTAATTTTGTACTACAGGTTGGGATGCACTGACGTCGTGTAGCCATCGTGTAGTCTACACGATAGTTACACGACGTCAGTGTGCCTCCATCTTGTAGATTGCAAGATGACTACACGACGTCAGTGTACCTATCGTGTAGACTACACGACGACAATGTACTCATCAGGTAGTCTATACGATGCATACATGACGCTAGTGTACTCCCATCGTGTAGACTAAATGATGAATACATGCCAGCGTGCTCGTCGCGTAGCCTACACGATTGGTACACGACGCTAGTGTATCCCCATCGTGTAGACTATACGATGGCTACACGACGCCCAGTGTACCCATTGTGTAGCTCGTGTACCAAAATTTGTGAACAAAATAACTTTCAGGCCTTTAAAAGTGCTTAAACACAATGTTTTTTGGTCCTAAAACTAGCCTACAATGGGTTAACCTCGTCACACATGTATATATCTAAATGAACTTCGATTTGATATCTTACTAGTCACGTGGTTCAACCCGAGTCAAAAGTTACGCCATCTGAAAGTTTATCGGACCGGAAACATTAAAATTTTTTAATGAATTTTTCAAATACTTGAGACTATTTTATTCTTTAATTTCAAAAGCATTCTTGACAGAAGATGCACCCCATCACGTAGTTTACACGGTGACTACACGATATCAGTGTACCCATCGCGTAGTCTACACGATGTCAGTGTATCCATCACGTAGTCTACACGATGTCAGTGTATCCATCGCGTAGTCTACAAGAGAGGATAAGAGAAGTATAACAATGCAATATTTACTTTTTGTAGTCTATTGGGGAAGAAAATCAGCATTCGGTTACCTCCCAACACTACTGGAAAATCTAAAGTTAATTATAAATAAGTTGAAACAAATTTTCCCCCATCCTCAGGTTGAAACGACTAACTTCCTCTGCCATAATATCACACGTTAAAAATATGAGAAATTATCGATCAAAAAAAGAAAACCACGTAAATGATACTTTTAAAATGAACGTCGAAGGTTTAAAAAAAAAGTGAAACGTTGAAGAAGAACTAGAGGAATGAATTGTTGCCCAAAAATAAGCAGAAACCCATTTTCAGATATGGTTTGTGTCTAGATCTGTAAAAATTGACAAAAACTCATTTTTAGATCTAGTTTGTCGCAAGATCTTCTAGTTCAGATATGTAAAAATGGGCAAAAACCTATTTTCAGATCTGGGTCAGATTTGGTTTGTCGCCATATCTGGTTTAGAGATTCGGTCGTCTTTTTTGGTTGTCTTCTTCGGTTACAGAGATTCGATCAACTTCTTCATTTTCTTTAGCAAGAACACAGAGAGAAAGAGAGAGTGGGACATATATTTAGATAAGATAAATGGTAAATACGTAACTTCATAAATATATTTTGAGTGTAAAATAAGTCTGAGATCAATATAAACAATAATTAGTGTATGAGTTGATTTTCGTAAAATGTTACTGAGAGTTTCGTTTTGTAAAAAACCCCTTTTGCAAACGAGAGGGTTTTAGGGTTTTGAGCAGGGGAGAGAGAGTAGAGAGACGAAGATGAAGCAGGTGGTGGGAATGGTAGTGTCAAACAAGATGCAGAAGTCAGTGGTTGTGGCGGTGGACAGGCTGTTCTACCACAAGCTCTATAATCGCTATATCAAGCGCACTTCCAAGTTTATGGCTCACGACGAAAACAACCAATGCAACATCGGCGACCGAGTGAGTAGTAACTTTCTCTGTCATTTCCTTTTTTTCTTGCCCTTCTAGTTACTACGTTTCTTTCTTTAAGAGCTCTCAACTCTCAATTTTCTGATCATACATACATAAATGTGTTTGGGTGCGGTTGTTCTTATTTCATAATGGGTACAATATGTATTTTCTCTTTTGGGTTTCAGGTTAGATTGGATCCTTCCAGGCCATTAAGCAAGCATAAGCATTGGGTGGTTGCTGAAATTTTGAAGAAAACTCGAATATATGTACCACCATCACTGGATAAACCTGATATTTCTAATATCTCTCGAGGATCAGCTTCTTCAACATCTTAAGGTTTTAGACGTTTGACCATTGATCATCAGTTGCACATGTTGTTGCCTGGTTAGCCTATGAGCTACATATGAATTTAATCTGTTTGCAATAACATGAAGTTACATAAATTGAGTTCTTTTCATTTTTGATACATCCAATGTTTTCCTCAATCATATAAATGATAAAGAGAGGCTCTCGCGAGACATGAAGAACAGAAAGATTGTTTCATAGATTTGTTATGTATAAATATGTTTGCTTGAATGAAAAAAAAAGATCTAAAGAGTTCTATTTAAACAATATGACAATGAAAGCTTGCTGATATTTTAGGTGGAATTGAAGACTGGAATGAACATGGTGCAAGTAAAGAAGAAATTTTTGATGTAGAAGTTTGGACTGCATTTCTTATTTGGGATAATAATTGCATATTAAATTATATTAAGTATGAAGCATGTTCTTCCACAAGGTTGTGATCACTTAGTGCTATGATTTACACTCACCCATGCCCTTTCACAAAAGAAACCATGATATTGTTCTGATAGTAAATACGTTGTGATGATCATTTAATTATCTTTTTCCAGGTAGCACTTTTCTCAGGTAGCCTAAATATGTTGGAATTCTGAAGAACAGTGCGGCAGGTTCTTATCTCTTGTGAGATCACATAGCTAGAAGTCAAGATTCCCTTCTGTGCTTGTTTTATAAATTCTTTCTTTCTTATCTTGGCTGATCGCTGATGTACCTCTTATAGAATACAGAAAGGATGGGATTTCCTCATATTCTGTGGTGGTTTTTCTCTATGCATTTCATTTTTTTTAAATATACTCTGCCTTCTCAATTTGGTTGGTCAAATTTAGAGATTTGGGATGGAAACCTTTCCTTTATGAGAATCTTAAAACTATGATTTAGCAATGAAAAATTTGTTGATATTATCTCGGCATGGAAAGATTCTTTACAATGGAAAAAAGGTAACTTTGATGAGTGGTTTAATTTGACAAATTTGACAAAAAAATAAAACAAACTATTTCTATTTTAATGTCGTCGGTCTAGCATGGAAGTAAACATATTAATTAGGGAAGATATGGAGGATTTCTAAATGACTTATTATTATGAAAAGAATAGCATTTTTCTTTGCTGAAAGGGAAGCTATGCCTTTTCGGCTCGATTTGGCTGAAGCCATAGCATTTCTTCAAACCTCGTTCTCTCATGACTCTCCTCACCTCTTCCACTCCATTCCAATTACCAGTTTCAGCATAAACCATACTTAACAAAGCATAGTTCGCAGCATTGCCAGGTTCTAATTCGATAAGCTGAAGAGCTAACATTTCCGCCATTTTCAATCTCCCATTATCCTTACAAGCTGACACCAAAGAGCTCCAAATTCTTGTGCTTGGTTTCATAGGCATAGCTTTCACAATCTCACAAGCATCTTCAACCTTCCCTGACCTTCCAAGCAGATCAATCAGACATGCATAATGCTCAATTGTTAAAGGTATGTTAGTTTCCCCTACTAATTGCTCAAATATTTGTTGACCTGCTTCAACTAGTCCGCCATGGTTGCAGGCAAAGAGAAGTGCAAGGTACACGATTCCATCTGCTTCTATTCCTTCTTCTTTCATATTATGAAAGATTTCTAATGCTTTTTCACCACAACCATGTAGCCCATAACCATTGATCAGTGTACTCCATGATACACAATCTTTAACTTCCATTTCTTTGAATATTTGATGTGAAGCACCGAGGGAACCACACTTCGCATACATATCAACAAGTGAATTTGCAATGGAAATGTCAGAATTGAACCCATATTTCAACACGAGCCCGTGGACTCCATGGCTGACGTAAAGTGAAGATAGAGTTGTGCAGTTTGAAACAATTGCCATTAAGGTTACTGAGTTTGGTTTGATTCCTTCAACTCTCATCTGCCTGAAAAGCATCATTGCTTTGGTTATATACTTGCTTTGACAATGGCTTCCGATAATCGAACTCCACATGACGACATCTTTAATACTTGACCTCTCGAATATTATCAAAGCGCGATATAATTCTTCCCTAAACTTTCCGTACATACTTATGATTGCTGATGTAAAACGGTGATCTGAATCAAACCATTGACGAAGAGCATACCCGTGAATCTGTTTCCCAAGTCCTACGAAACCCGACTCACCACAAGCTGGTAAAACCGAAAGTGCAGTCACTCGGTTGGGTTTGATTCCGTGAAGCTGCATATCTCGATAGCAATCCAAAGCCATCTCGTAATTCTGATTGACAATGCATCCTGAAATCAAGGCAGTCCACGAAACCTCATTCCTCACCTCCATTTGATGAAAGACGCGTAGAGCCATTAACGAGTCATCACACTTGAAATAAAAATCGAGGAAAGCAGTAGACAAGAATGTGGATTCCTTCATAGTGCCATCAACGATGACAAGGGCGTGAATCTGTCTTCCAATCTTAAAATTGTGAGTCTTCCCACAGAGGGAGATGATGGTGGCCGATAGTTCGGGTTTTGGTAGGAAACCAGATAGGCGCATTTGGTTAAACATTTGAAAAGCATGAAAGGGAAAGGCATTAAGAACAAAGCAGTTAATGATGGAGTTCCAGGTGATGGAGTCTTTGTAAGGCATTGTGTCAAACAGGTGGTGTGCGTGTTGGTTGAAGCCAAGTTTGGAGTACATAGAAATGAGGGAATTGGAAATAACAAGGTCTGAATGGGAGCCAGATTTGAGAAGAATAGAGTGAAGTTGAAGGCCAAAATGATGGGAATGGGAAGAAGAAAATGAAGAAGAAGCCTTAATGACAGAAGGAATAATGGAGAAATGTGAAAGAAATGGAAAGCCATAGCGATGGAACTCTAGTTTATATAAGTAAAGGACATGGTGATATAGTTCTTTGGAAATCAAGAGTTTGATTGTGTTGTTAAATGATGCTATTTCTGATGTGAATGGTTTCATCAGATAACACATAGTGGATGAGTTGATGAGTTAGTTGTCATGTTTAGTCAAATCTCCTAGCTTCCCCTCCCCATGCAAGGCTGCTTGACCATCCCTTTTGTTTCTTTTTTATTTTATTTTGGGATCATCACCTTTATTTTCTTCATATATTTATCGTTTATTTACTTGATTTTGCTTGTTATCAGCCACCCAATCATCTCCCATTTAATGCACGACAAAAGTGATGGAATACCATGCGACATGAATGTCCAAGGATCGCCCACCCAACCTTTTAATATTTTCCAGCTGTCTTTCAATGGAAATAAAACATCACATTAATGTTAGCAGGTGGTTCCAAGTCATAAAGACATGGGCAATAGAAGCATAAGTCACAGGGAAAGCCGTGGGAACACAAGGTGTCTCTTCAACAGAGATGTGATTGACAACATTAGTAACAGTTGCAGTACAAATAAGCAAAGGCTAAAATACATGAACACAAGGTGTCTCTTCAACAGAGATGTGATTGACAACATTAGTAACAGTTGCAGTACAAATAAGCAAAGGCTAAAATACACAAGCCTTCGAAAACCATCTGTCCGTCGCTCCAACGTTCATCTCAAACCTAACACATTAGGCCTCTACTCTCCAACATTTTTTTATGTTAGACATACAAGCAGTCTGAATCAATCTAGCTTTTACAGATCAATTTTTTCGTGATAAATCAAAACATCTGTGTTTCCAAATTGCAGAATTTATACAAAAGAAGAGACTACCCATTCTTACCTCTTCCAATATTCTACACATGAAACTTAGTTCCCATCGTTGACAAAAAATAAATTTGATTTTGAGTTAGAATCCTCCTCCTCCGAGTTCAGAAAACCGTTAACAGAAATAGAATAACGCCAGGTACCAAACCCACAAGTCTTTGGAGACAGCAAACCCTTGCCCCTGCCCCTCCATAATACGGCTGGATTTCTATCTCAAACCTGCAACTTCCCACCGATGGATCAGTCTTTGTTACCATTGACAATCCTGAAAACTTGCAAGCAACGTCAAGCTGATTGTTCTTTTGGTAGTAACTATTAAACGCATATGAAATGTTCCCCATTGCATCCAAGTTTGAACAAGTTGTCCCGTAACCAAGGCTAGTGCAGTCAGCAAGACTACACGCATAACTCACGCTTGGTGCAATTTGTGGATCGTCAAGCTTCGCTGATGGCTTCAATATACACCACTTACGCTCCAAATAATGCACGTTTCGTGCTGGAACCAATGCTCCTGAATTCGTAGTCCCGAGGTTAAGTTGGTACTTTGGTAGTCCATCGAAAGTAAATACTCCCCAGTGTCGTTCGAAATTCCCCGGATCAATGCTTTTTGCATCCTCATCAATCAAACTGAATAGATAAGCATCAATCGGCCCCGTTCTCATTGGAGTTCCTTTTCCACCCAATATATGAGACATAAAACCTTGATTAAACTTTTGTGCATAGTTTAAGTTGGCATTACGATCTCCGTCTGTCGGCCACCCAATCTCTCCGACTATGATAGGCAAGTTTCCAAATCCATTCTTTTGTAGAGCCCAAACAAGAGTGTCATAATTTGCATCAAACATGTTGTAATAAGACGTACCACCGTCATTTACGGGTGATGAATTGCCATCGAAGAAAGCATACTCAACAGGGAAGTTGGGGTCAATGTAGAGACTTATGAAGGGGTAGATGTTCACTGTAAAGGGGGATCCATTGTCACTCAAGAACTTGACAATAGTAAGCATTAGACCATGAATGTCAGCTCGAAAGTCACCGCCAGATGGAACGCCAGTGGAGCTCTCGTATACATCGGCATTCAGCGGGACAGTCACCTTCACTTGGTTGCTAAGACCAGCTTTGATTAGAGCGGATTGGACATTCTGTAGGGCAGGAAAGGTTGTTCTCAGAAAGCTTCCATTGTATGTTGACAAGAAAGGTTCGTTTCCAACAGCAACGTATCTGAATAATCGTAATAAACTAATTGGTAACTGGAAAAAAATTTGATAAATGCAATGGATGACAAAGTAAGAAAATGAAAATGAAAGGCACCTCCATTTGTGGCATAGACGTACTTGGCAAGCAAAGTAAGCAAAGTACATATAAAGGAGTAAGCATTTGAAGAAAATCAAAATTCATATAAATAGTATATATTGTCCCTGAACTTCCTTCTTTGAAGTCATGATAATTATCAACGTTACGGTTCCTAGGTGTATGGAAGGAAATAGTAGTAATCTTCCATATGTGCAGGTTAGCAAAGGGTTATGGTGCATATACATACACAATTTATGTATGTATATGCACATGTGGTACATTGTAGGGTGAAGATGCTGATAAAGAATTAATTCAAACATATAAATTCACCCTAACCCAACAGCTTAATCTTTGAGGATAACTGACAATTTAACAGATGTAGTTTAAGTAATGAGGAAGACGAGTCCAATGAGCCATTTTCTTGCAATGCTCTTCCTCTCCTTCTGTTCTGTGAACTCTATTCGAGAGTCTTGGCCATCAGTAAGTGTGGCCCAAATGAATCTCTGATTTGTTGTCCTGTTGGAGTTTTGAAGATTCGGAAAACCCTTCTTTTGGTGTTTGGTGTTGTTCAGTTCTAGGTTGAAAGGTTGATGTTGGTCATTTTGTCCACTCAAACTCTTTACTTATAGTCTTTTAGAGAGAAATTGACACAGTTTATAGTTTGTATTTGTATGTATCTAACCTTTTCCAAGGTCTTCCCTGTTTAATACAATTTTTATTCAAGTTTTGAAAATAATAAGTTATCTGTTAAATATTTCTGTCAAAACTATCAAGTCTAGCATCCCTTTAACGAGAGAAATAGCATGCACAAAAACAGGCAGAGAAAGAGAAACACAGATTTCAACTTAAGATGAGTGTTATACTTCCCATAATAAAAAGGAGAAAGTAAAGTTGAATTCTTTATACAGGTAGAGGTATGCTATTTTGTCAAAATAACACTCAACAAATGATTGACTTATCTATCATTTTAAGCATTTTTAACAGTCAATATTCTACAAGAGGTGGCTTAATGGCCGAGTTTCTTGATTTGTAAAGAAAACAAACCATAACTACACTATGGAAGATTCCAAACAAGATATTCACTGCGTTGCTAATATAAATTAATGCAGAAAATCAAAAACAAAAAGAAGCTCTAGCAGCAGCAGCAGCAGCAGCAGCAGTTACAATATAAGAAACCAAAAGCAAATAATTGGAAGAAAAATGAAGGGTTACCTGATATTAACCAAACTGGTACTAATGTGAGAAGAGACATTTTTGGAAACCCATTTTTCAGCAGCCTTGACACTGGAGGCTAAAGTGGAGAGCATATCATTAGGAATACCAACCATGACCTCAATTCCAGAGTTAGATAGAGCTTTCAAAGTGTCATAATCAGCATCAAATAGCTTCACCTTTTGAATCTGATTCTCCCTTAGCAGCCTTACTACTGTTTCTGGAGGCAGTTGATGTGTTGCTTGAGTTCCCCAGTTTGCCCCTATCCCAGTCACCCCTTCAAATACCATTGCTACTATTATTGAAACTAACCCAATCACCATCTCACTGCTTCTCATAAGTTTCATTCTTTGACTTTATCACAACTGACCTAACTTAAAAAAAAAAGGCTGGCTAGCTAATGGAATAAAAAGAAGAAGAGAGAGGGGTTTTAGAGTTGAAACTCATGATTAAATAAGAACTAAGAAGAAGAAATAAAAGTATTTATGGAGTTGGGATAGATAGTGATAGAAGAACTAAAAATAGAAAGAGTGAAAAACAAACAAGCTAAAGAATGAAAAGGATCTGTTGTTCAACTTAAGTAAAACATAAATAAGATAGAAAGTGGGATAAATAGCATAAAAGAAATTGGAAAGGAAAGGAAATGAGATGATTGAGGTGGGTGAGACAGAGGGTGTGTGTGGTTAAGCTAATAATGGTAAGTATTACAGTCTAATACAGTGACATATATTCTAAATTAGAAAAGCGAAATGGGGACGAGAGAGAGAGAGAGAGAGAGAGAGAGAGAGAGAGAGAGAGAGAGAGAGAGAGAGAGAGAGAGAGAGGCGCGCGTGTGTGCAAACACTGTAAAGGTGAAGCAGAGAGGGTGAGGGTGGAAGATGAAGGGAGGTGAAGAAGTTAAGGATCCAGTTCTGTTCAGTAAGGAAGAAGAGGCAACCTCAAGCTAAGAATCATTGTAGCCAATGAAACCCAGTCGGAGAGAGAGAGAGAGAGAGAGAGTGAAAAAGATAGATGGAGATGGGAGATGGGAGATGGAGGAGCCAAAATGGTAAAATAACTAAGGTGGATGTCGTACAATGAAACAGAGATATATAGATAAAGACACGTAAAGCAGTGAAAAGTAAATTTTAATAATAAAAATAATAGTGAAGTATTGAATTATGTCTCTGTATTCTGCAGAGCATCCCAGTCTTTGTCTGTGTAGCATCTTTTTCTTTTCTTTTCTTCACCATTACCAAAAACTAAATAAAAAAATACATAACTCTTCTGTCAATGGGTGGCACTGTCGTTTCTTTTTTCAAATTTTTTTTAAAAGCTTCTGTTGACGGCAACTCCTCACGTCGTCAAGTTTCTTTTTAAGTTTCAAGCTTACTAATCTGACAGGGAGAGAAGATTTCTTTGGGAGAATGAAACTTTAAAACTTTAACTACTTGATCACCTATCTCTCTCTGTTTCCCTCCTCAGGCTATTGGGGTGCTGGGGGGCCCTTGGGGTGTTGGACAGTGATCCGATCCAATCCAATCTCTGTGCTTTTTAAATGGCACGTTCATACCACTCATTCTCACGCTCACGGGGTGCCTTTGTATAGCTCGTCTTAATTATTACTCCCGAATCCTGCCCCTACTTGGTTTGGTCTGTGGTGGGTCTTTTTCTCTTTTATTATTATTTACCGTTCCCACCCTTTCCTATTCAATATCCATGGGTGCTGTACAGCTCTGAGGCTATTAACCAGTATGACTTTGTCATTAAATAGTATGCATTATTTCTTTTTAATTTTGTAAGTATCAAACAGCTAAAACTCACCTTCGATTAAACTCACCTTTGACATACCGAGCAGTTCAAATCCTCCCCCATCCCCCTCCAAACCAGAGAATCAAGACCTCAACAACTTTGAGACTTTAGCTTTGGTAACCTTGATGAGGTTGGCAATATTTTCTTATGGAGGTTCAGGAAGCATCAGTCATCACCCCCAAGCCCCAACATTAATCATGGACCGCCGCTTGTCTTAGTGGAAGAGGAGAATTGTGCAATTGCCATGACATTGCCAAGTTAAAGCTTCATGTGTGACAAAGAAGGATGGCCACAACCCTCCGAGACTTGAGTAGTCTGTCTTTGCAACATTGAACATCAGGGGTCTGAACAAAGTTCAAACCACTGAAACAGTCGGAGGAAAAGTTTTGTAAAGATTTTAACCTTTGCTTTTGTCGTATAGTGGTGACTAAGGTTAAAGAGAGTAAGTCTCTATATATTATGCAGCATATTTTCCCTAGCTAACTATTATTATCTAACTATAATGAATCTCCAAGCAGTAGAATATGGGTAGCTTATAACCCTGATCTAGTGGCCATCTCACTTCTGAATTGTACTTCTCAAATGATGCATTATTTGGTCCAACCTAAAGCTCCTAGACCAAAACCAGTGTTCAGATATTTCAACTTCTGGGTAGATATGGAAGGTTTCTCACAAGTAGAAGAGCAGGCTTGGAATAGTACTCCAACCCATGGCACTGCTATGTACAGACCGGTTAAGAAATTAGCAGCCACCAAAAGGCTCTGAAACTGTTCTATCAGTAAAGGTGCATGAATATCTCAATGCTGCGCCTGAATACTGATCTTGGAAAGTGGGAAACCATGCCAAACAACATATGGCTTGTTTAGCTTCCAAACAGTTTTTGGAATTGAGACCTGCAGAGAGGAAAGCTTCTAAACACAGAAATCTAGGGTCCAATGGTTGAATTTTGGAGATTGCACTCAGCATAATTCTTCAGGGTCTTGAAGAAGACCTACTCATGGTGAAGTGGTCGAATTGAGAGAAACTGCAGGTATTATTGCGGTCAATCTATTGGAATATATATATGAATGATTGTTTGTACAGTTATTAGCACCTAAAATTAAATTTTCGCCCTGATTTTTTTAACAAAACTATATTATATTAAAACATGAAAAATTACAACAGTTATAGAGATATAAACCTGTCAACAATAATTTTTTTAGCCTCAATCAGGTTAAAAATGTTAGAAAAGAAGAAATTATTTAAACTAACTCTATCCTAACTAAGGCTATAATTAATTATATCATCAGTGACAGAGTTACAATTCTACTAATCTAAACAATTGAAAAACCTAAAGCTTGATTAAGTTTTTGGTGGACATCAAGCACTAAATTTGCAAGTCTCCAATTGAGTTAGACCGGACCCAAGAGACAACTTGCTTAGAGTGAGATTCTATAAGAGAAATTTTGCATACTAGTTTTTGAATAGTTTTAGATAAATATTAATCTGTCAATAATATTAAACTGAAATAACCATAATCTACATATATCATGTTTGATAATTTTTTAGGTTTATAGATATACCGATTTGAAAGATGCTAAAATTAATTATGTAATTAATGTTTAAAACTTAAAATACATAATGATGATTTTTCAGGTACATCAGAGATATATAGATCATATACCGATATTTAAAATTTGAAATACTTAATTTATATATGGCGTGTTTGATGATTTTTAGGGTATATCAGAAGTATATAGATGCTATACTGATTTGAAAGATAATATATCGTGTAGTTTCAAAAATTGCTTATATATTATGAAGAAAGAATACACGATCTAAACTGATTTTTTTCTTCAAAGTTGTTGAGTATTCGGTATTGATAATGTCATTAATTTAAAGAATATTTACTTAACAAACTTTAGCTAATATTAAGAAAACTATAATCAATCATTAATTATCTCATATTTTAATTAAAAGAAAACTTAATAAAATAACATTTCAATTATAAATCATTAATTACCAATTTTATTATTACTTACAAGGGCTCACAAATCAGATTATGAAATATGTATATTCAATGTTAAAAGCGTCAATTAATAATTTCGTCAACAGTTTGTTGATAACGAGACAGTTAGAATTGTCTATTTACCTAAAGTTTGAAACAAACTGTTATTTCTTAGATTGACTTTCAAAAATGGTCTATTTGATGCAATTACTTATTCTATAACGCCAGAAGTCCATCTTGAAGTCACGACTCATTTAAGTCCAAGTTTAAGGGCTAAAAGTTCCTGGAAAATTTTATGGAATGCCCATTGAGATAGAGTTTAATGATATTAAGACCTTTTGATTTGTTTTAATGATATTAAGATATTTTAGTTTGTTTTAATGATATTAAGACCTTTATTTTGTTGCTCTGCTAGACCATGTCTAGTAAGTGTTAATTTTAACACAAAACTTCTAGACCATGGTCTAGCATAATGTTTACTGCTAAACCATGGTCTAGCGACCTGACACCTGATAAAATTATTTATTTACTCCGTTAGACCATGGTCTAGCAGAAAATATTCTGCTAGATCATGGTCTAGTAAATGTTAATTTTAACACAAAACTGGTAGATCATAGTCTAGCATAATATTTTTTCTGCTAAACCATGGTCTCGCGGAATATTTTGGGCTAAATTTATTTAAAAGGGGAAAATGGTCTTTATATCATTAACTCCCCTCCCTAAGGGTCTGAAGTTGAAAATTTTCAAAAGTTCTTAGACTGGAGAAAAAGCGTCGACCTGAAGCCTAACATTGTCGCTAACCTCACCATTACAATCCTTAACCATAAAGGTGATTGCACATTTGTTCGAGGGGGAAGAAACACATCATCACAGTCGAGCTTTATCTTTCCATCAGATGGTGCAATCCATGCATCAATAGATTTCATCTTCTAAGCTTTGGAATCTAGGCGGGATGCTTCCTTACTAGGTGTTACGATTTTTCTAAAGTGCAAGTGTACACTATCGTTGTCAAGTAATAAAATTCTATGAAAATATAGTCTCGTCCACATGATTGGTTGATATTAATTATTGAAGTTAACTAGACCCTAATTTTGATTGAGAAAATGGAAAGCTAGAATTTTTAATAACAAATTAATACTTGATAAGGATAAATAACTCAAATTTGAATAGTTAAAAACTCTAGAGTTTTCGATTTCACCAAACCAAATATGCTCAAAAATTCAAATCTTAATTAATCAATGTTTATCAAATTATTGACAGCGAATTTCTCTAGTGTAATTATCAATCTTTCTCAAGCATCGATAACAATGAATCAAAAATACTAATCTCACATCTCTATCAAGATTAAATATATTGAAACTCATTAAGCACAAGAAATTACAATTGCTACACTAGATCCATAATTATCTATAATTTATGACATTCTAATGGTGTTATAAATAAAGAGTAAATTTAATCATCACTTCTCAATCTCAGAATTAAATCCAAAATCATGTAATAGTTGGCCAGACGACCACAAATATTAAGAATAGATTATAACACTCAATAATACTGAATAAACATTGATTAGATTGAAAATAAAAATTAATGAACAATCATGGTTTGGCTACATCGTAGCCTTGGATAAGAAAATTAGAACATACTAGAATAAGAAAATATCCTAATAATATTCATGAACATAGAAGAAAAGTGAAAAAATTAGATTTGAGGATGAAATTGAAGTTGAGACCCATCTCCCGGTTGGATCCGTCTTCGTTTCCTCTCCAAAAAGCTCTCTTATCTACCTCTCATGTCCAAAAAGATGTCCTCCAAATAAACCTAAAATATCATATTTACACACTAGGGTTTGATAAGGATAAAATTAGAAAAATAAAATAAAATCATTAACGCGTCAGAGTCACGGCGCTGGCATTCTGTACTTGATAGCCGTGGCGCTGGCGTTCTACTTCTACGCACAGCGCCCAGTGCTGTGGTGCTGAGATGCCAGCACCCCGATAGTGGCGTGCTGTCTTGCACCAAGCGTAGTGACCTGGCCCTTCTACACAGGTCCGTTCTTTTCTTATGACGCTGGCCCTTCTATCTAGGTTCGTTCTTTTCTTATTTTATCCTTCATTTTTGTCTTTCAAATCTTTCAAAATCAACCCAAATACATTTGAATATCTAACCTACAAGATAAAAACAAAAACAAACAGAAATCAAGTAATAAACCTAAAAAAACCAACAAAATTAAAATTAAGATTATCTAAAATATGAATGTGAAACACACTCATCAAGTACCCCCAAACTTAACTTTTTGTTAGTCTTCGAGCAAAATAAAAAAATGAAAAAAAATAAAACAAGAGAAAAATAAACTCTAATTCTGAAAAAAACTACATATCAAGTAACAGTGATAACCCAAGAAAAACTTCTGAATTGTGATGATGTAGAATTTCAACACAAACACCAACTAACATTACACTTTGTAAAATCCCGAGTGCATGTGTGTTACATTAAGTCGTTCAACTTCTTAATCTCAACCAAGTCTTGTAAAAGCGGGTCCATTAATCTATAAATAGATTAGAACTTCATAGGCCACTTTTTCATGTTACTCTCCATTAACATAGACAAACCACAATACTTAGGATCATTAGGACTTTCATAGACTTGTAATGTATGGCTAGGGTTTAGGGTGGGATAGAGGATATTATTTCGGCTCAATATTTACCCATAGTTACACATGCATTTTAAGAATCAACGAGCTTAACCCAACTTCCCTTGTTGTACGCCCAAACTTGTCACTTTCCCCCACTTGAAATATCAATCATACCTAACCATTCTTCTTCATTTTTTTTTTATTTTTTTTCCTTAAGCTTCTCTTTCCCTTAATGAGCTTGCAACTAATAGCTCCCAAATGAGTTGGTCTTAGGGTATTAGGTTTTGCGACACCTCTTCAAGCTTAGTCACTCAAATCGAAGAGGCTACAAAATCAAACTTATTCATAATTTTTTAGAATATATCAAAACTCCTCACATCCATCCAAATTGTCATAGCTCCAAATATTTTCCTAGAACATCCAAATACCATGAGCAAAAAGAGTTACCAGGGAAAACTTTTAATAACGTTAGGGAAATTGTCATGGATGAAAAAAATGGTTATTTAGTCTCAATAGGGATGACTAGGGAAACAATTATGCACAGGCTGGCTTGAAAAGCTCAAATAGCCCAAATATGCCTAAATCACATCCTAAGTATAGTGTAGCCTAGAATTTTGTCTCAAGCAATAATCAATATGGCTCTAGAATTCGTATGAGATCATAATTAAGTCACATAAACCTTCTCTATGTAAAAAGATAATCAAACACTCAATGTTAGTTGCTCAATATGTTAGGATTTTTTAGTAATATGCAAATCTGGTTCAAACACATATACAAATACACAAATTCATCATTTTTCTCAAAATTATCAATAAATCAAATCGATCTCATCATAGATTTTAGTGTTGTCAACTATGGAACGCCAAAGTTTTAATTTTTAATAGAGCCACCACCCTCAAACTTAAAACTTCATTGTTCTCAATAAAAAGAAAATATCTAAAAGGAATAAGTAGATAGGACTTTCCTGAATAAGGATGAGCTTTCTTCCTTATCATTCTCCGCACTGTTCATGCTGTCTACCCAGGCTCAATAGGGATGACTAGGGAAACAATTATGCAGAGGCTGACTTGAAAATCTCAAACGGTCCAAATATGCCTAAATCACATCCTAAGTATAATGTAGCCTAGAATTTTGCCTCAAGCAATAATCAATACGTTCTAGAATTCTTATGAGATCATAATGATTACTTAAGTCACATAAACATTCTCTAAACAAAAAGATAATCAAATGCTCAAGGTTAGTTGCTCAATATGTCAGGATTCTTTAGTGAAATACAAATATGGTTCAAACATATACAGATACACAAATTCATCATTTTTCTCAAAATTATCAATAAATCAAATTGATCTCCTCATAGGTTTTTTAGTGTTGTCAACTACGGAACGCCAAAATTTTAATTTTTAATAAAGCCACCACCCCCAAACTTAAAACTTTCATTGTTCTCAATAAAAAAATATATAAAAGGAATAAGTAGAGAGGACTTTCCTGAATAAAGATGAGGTTTCTTCCTTATCATTCTCCGCATTGTTCATGTTGTCTACCCAGGTCCATTCTTTTGTCGTTTTATCTGTATTTTTGCCTTCCAAATATTTCAAAATCAACTCAAATGTATTTGAATATCTAACCTACAAGATAAAAATAAAATAAACATAAATCAAGTAATAAATCTAAAAGAACCAATAAAAATAAAATTAAGATTTTCTAAAATATGAGTGTGAAACACACTCTTCACCAGGTAATGATGTATTGCTTGCTTTGATAAAATCCATTCACATCTTTTTTTGAAAAATTCAGTGTTTATATCGAGCTGCAAGTTTTTTTTTTATAAAAAACAAACCTATTTATCCCCGTTCCCTAACAAAGAAAACGGAAAGAAAAATATAGTCCCTAGAATTGTTAGGATGAGATTTAAATTTTGTAATTATGTTATGAATCCGGATCCAAAGTGTTCTTTGCAAGCAACAACTGTATGAAGACCAAACCAAGTACTCCAACAAAAGCTACTCCACTTACTGCTCACGATGGTATGGTTAGCTAATATGCCCCCGCAAACTAAGCATTAGTTTGGTACACGGATAAGAAAACTGAGGGAAGGATAAAGCTTTTTATAAACACATCAAAAAGTTATTCTTGAATAGCAACATGAGATACTGATAGCTCCTTCGTTGTTACCTTTTCTCTGATGAATCAATTTTCACATGCTTGGTGCGAGGGTGAAAAATCAGATTAGTTACCGATGTCATTATTGAAGTATATCACAATGAATATGTGGAGTCTGGTTAAGAGGTAAATGAAGATCACATAGTAATTATTTTTTTAACCATGAAAATTCAACACCATTGTCAGCTAGTGTCCTATTCTCAGCTTCAGTCGAAGATCTTGAAAATGAAGTTTGTTTCTCAACACATCAGGATATCATATTAGAACTAAGAAAGATAATAAACCTCGTAGTAGAGTGTATGTCTGAGGTATCACAAGCCCAATCAACCTCGCTATAAGCTTCAATTGTTAAAGAACTAGGGGAAAAGTGATGACATCTGATAATGTTCCCTCGAGATACCAAAGAATTCGCTTAGCAACTATCATATCAAACTAAATAGGGTTGTCATTGTACTGGCAGACCTTGTTTGCTGCAGAAGGAATGTCTGGGTGTGTGAAAGTTAAGTATTGGAGGGCTCCAACCAAGCTTCAATGGGTGGTAACATCACTTAAGGAAATAACATGTTGATGAATCATTCTTTTGACTAAATATGAAGTTTTACAAGATTTTGAATCCAACATACCCACATCATGAAGCAAGTCCCTTGCGTACTTATGCTCATGAATGAAGATATTGTTTGAAGAATATTTTCTTAACAAGCTTTAACTAATATTAAAGAAAATATAATCAATCATAAATTATCATCTAATTTAGTTAAAAATAAAATTAATAAAATAATATTTGAATTATAAATCATTAATTACTGAATTTTTTAATTAATTACATGGACCCACAAAATCAGATTATGAAATCTATATATTCAAGGTTAAAAACGTCAATCTATAATTCTGTCAACAATTGATTGATGACGTGACAGTAAAATTTTTCTATTTATCTAAAGTTTGAAAAAACTATTATTTCTTAAATTAACTTTCAAACCTTATCTATTTAGTGTAATAATCTATTTAGTGTAATAATTTATTCTATAATGCCTGAAGTCCATCTTGAAGAAACGACTCTTTTAAGTACAAGTTTAAGGGCTAAAAGCTCACCCTGGATTGGAGAAAAAGTGTCACCCGAGGCCTAACAATGTCCTCATTTCCCTATCTCTCTCTCTCTCCCTCTCTCTCTCCCTCTCTCTCTCTTCCACTATCTCCTCATTTCCCTCTCTTTCCCACTATCTCCTTCTCTCTGTTTATCTCTATCTCTCATTCTCTCTCTCCTTATCTCTCTCTCTCTCTTTCTCTCACTCTCTCTCGCTATTTCTCTCTCTCCTTCTTTTCCTCTTTTTCCCACTATCTTGTTCTCTCTTTCTATCTCCCTCTCCTTCTCTCCCTCTCCCCCCTCTCTCCATCTCTCTCTGTCTATCTTCCCCCTCCCTCTCCCCCCTCTCTCTCTCCCTCGCTCTTTCTCTCTCCCTCTCTCTCAGTCCGTCTCGCATTCTCTCTACCTCTCACTATCCCTCTCTCTATCGTTCTCTCTTGATTTCTCTCCCTCTCTACCTTTCTCTCTCTCTCTCACACTATCTCTCATTCTCTCTCTTTCTCGCTCTCTCTCCCTCTCTTTCTCTCCCTCTCTCTCGTTCGATCTCTCTCTATCTCTCTCGCGATCTCTCTCTCTCTCTTACTCTCTCTTCTCTCTCTCATTCTCTCTCATTCTCTTCTCTCTCTCCTTCTCTATGTCCCTCCATTTCGCTCTCTCTCCCCTTCTCACTTTCTCTCTCTCCTTCTCTATGTCCCTCTATTTCTCTCTCTCTCTCCTTCTCACTTTCTCTCTCTATCTCTCACTTTCTCTCTCTCTCTCTCTCTCTCTCTCTCTCTCTCTCACTCTCTCTTTCTCTTTCCCTCTCTCCCTCTCCCTCTCCTTATCTTTCTCTCTCTCTCTCCCTCTCTCACCCCATGCTCTCTCCCTCCCTTTCTCTCACCCACTCTCCTTATCTCACTCTCTCTCACCCACTCTCCTTATCTCACTCTCTCACCCACTCTCCTTATCTCACTCTCTCTCACTCTCTCGGTCCCTCTCGGTCCCTCTCTCTCTCTCTCACTCTCTCTCTCGTTCTCTCTATCATTCACTCTTTCCCTCTCTCTGTCAGTCTCTCTCACGATCCTCTCCGTCCATCTTTCCCTCTCTTTCCCACTCTCTCCTTCTCTCTCCCTCTTTCTCTCTGTCCCTCTTTCTCTCACTCTCTCTCTCTCTCGTGATCTCCCTCTTTCTCTCTCCGTCTCTCTCCCCCTTCTCTTTCCTTCTTGGTCCCTCTCTCACTCTCTCTCGTTCTCTCTCTCATTCTCCTTCTCTTTATCTGTCTGTCTCACGATCTCTCTCTCTTGCCCCTCTCTCTCGCACCCTCTCTCCCTCTTTCCCTCTCTTCTCCACTCTTTCCTTCCTTTTCTCTATCACTCTCTCTCTCTCCTTCACCCCCTCTCTCTCACAGACACACACACACACACACACGCACACACACTCTCACACTCATTATCTCTCTCTTTCTCTCTCTCTTCTCAATCTCTCTTCCACACTCTCTCTCTCCTACTCTCTCTTGAACTCCCTCTCTCGTTCTCTCTCTCCCTCTCTCCATCATCCTCTCTCTCCCTCATTCCCTCTCTTTTCCACTCACTCATTTTGTCTTTCTCTCTCTCTTTTTCTCTCACTCTCTCTCCCTCACTCTTTCTCTCTCTTCCACTCACTCACTCTCTCTCTATCTCTCTATCTCTCTCCCACTCTCTCTATCATTCTCTCTCTATTTCTCTCCCTCCCCCATTATCTCTCTCTCTCCCTCTCTCACACACTCTCTCTCTTTTAGTCTCCCTCTCTCTCTCTCTCTCTCTTTTTCTCTCGCTCTCTTTCTCGCTCTCTCACTCTCTCTCCCTATCTCTTTCTCTCTATCCCTCACTCTCTCTCACTCTCTCTCCTTCGCTCACTCTCTGTCTCTCTCTCACAATCTCTCTCTCTCTCACTCTCTTTCTTCTCTCTCTCATCCTCTCATTTTCTTCCTCTCTCAACCACTCTCTCCTTCCCTATGTCCCTCCCTCCATATCTCATTCTCACTCACTCTCTCTCATTCTCTCACTCTCCCTCTTTGTCTCCATGGCTCTTTCTCTCTCCACCTCTCTCCCTCTCACTATCCCTCTCTCTCCCTCTCTATCTCTCTCCCTCCCCATCTCTCTCCCTTCCCATCCCTCCCACTCTCTCTCGGTCTCTCACACACACACACACACACACACTCACTCTCTCTCTCTTCCTCTCCCTCTCTTTCTCGCTCTCTCCCCCTCTTTCATTCTCTCTCTGCCTCTATCTTTTTCCCCCTCTCTCTCTTTCCCTCTATCTTTCTCTATCTTTCTCTCTCTCGCTCTCTATCTCTCTCCTTCTCTCTCTCTCACTCTCTCTTTGCAGTCTCGTTCTCTTTGTTTCTCTCCCTCTCTCTTCCTCTATCTCTTTCTCTATGTCCCTCTCTCTCCCACTCTCTCTCCTTCTCTCTCTCTCTCTCTCTCTCTCTTTCTCTCATTCTCTCTCTCCCACTCTCTCCCTCCCTCTCACTCTCTCCTTATCTCTCTCCATTTCTCTCACTCTCTCTCGCGATCTCTCTCTCTCCCTCTCTCTTTCCCACTCTCTCCTCCTTTCCCTCTCTTTCCCACTATCTTGTTCTCTATTTTTATCTCTCTCTCTCCTTCTCTCTCTCTCTTTCTCGCTCTCTCCCTCTTCCGCTCTCTCTCTCCCACTCCCATTCTCTCTCTCACACTCGCTCTTGCACTCCCTCTCTCGTTCTTTCTATCACACTCTCTCCCTCTCTCCCTTTCCTTCCCTCCATCTTTCTCTCACCCTCTCTCTCTCACTCCCTCTCTCATTCTTTCTCTCTCTGCCTCTCACTATCCCTTTCTCCCTCTCTCTTTCCCTCTTTTTCTCGCTCTCTCTCCCTCTCTCTCAGTGCCTTTATCTTTTTCACTCCCTCTCTCTCTCCCCCACTTCCTCTCTCTCTCTCTATCTCTCCCTCTCTCTCCCTCTCACACACACTCTCTCCCTCTTTCTCTCCTTCTCTCTCTTTCTAACTATCTCTCCCTCCCTTTTTCTCACCCCCTCTCTCACTCTTTCTCCTTCACTCTCTCTCGTGATCTCTCTCTGTCTCTCTCTCACACTCTCTATTCTCTTTCTCCATCTCTCTTCCTCTCTCTCCATCTCGATGTCCCTCTATTTCCCTCTCTCTCCCTTTCTCACTTTCTCTCTCTATCTCTCTCTCATTCTCTCTCCCTCTCCCTCTCTCTCCGTCTCTCTCTCTTTCTCTCTCTCTCACTCTCTCTTTCTCTCTCTATCTCTCAGTCTCTCTTTCTCTCTCGTTCTCTCTCTCCCTCTCTCCCTCTCTCCTTATTTTTCTCTCCCCCTCTCTCCCCGCGCTCTCTCCCTCCTTTTCTCTAACCCCCGCTCCTTATCTCTCTCTCTCCCTCCCTCTCTTTCCCACTATCTCATTCTCTCTCTCTCCCTCTCTCTCCCACTATCTCTCGGTCTCTCTCTCTCTCTCTCACTCTCTATCTCGTTCTCTCTATCATTCACTCTTTCCCTCTCCTTCCCACTCTCTCCTTCTCTCTCTCTAACTCTCCCTCTCTCTCTCCCTCTCACTCTCCTTCTCCCTCTCCCTCTCTCTCCCTCCCCCCTTTATCTCACGCGATCCCTCTCTCTCCCTCCCTCTTTCTCCCTATTTCCCTCTCATTCCCACAATCACATTCTCTTTCTCTCCCTCTCCCTCTTTTTCGGTCCCTCACTCTCTCTCTCATTCTAATTCTCTCTCTGTCAGTCTGTCTCTCTCACGATCTCTCTCTCTCGCTCCCTCTCTCTCCCTCTTTCCCTCTCTTTTCCACTCTTTCCTTCTCTCTCTATCACAGACACACACAAACGTACAAACACACACACACACACACACACACACACTCTAACACTCATTCTCTTTATCTTTCTCTCGTTCTCAGTCTCTCTCTCTCTCCTTCTTTCTCTCCTCTCTCTCTTCCACTCTCTCTCTCTTCCGCTCTCTCTCTCCTCTCTCTCTCTCCCTCTCTCTTTCTCTCCCACACTTTCTTGCTCTCTCTCCCTCTCTTCTTTCTTTCTCTCCCTCTTTTTCTCGCTCTCTCTCCCTCTCTCTCCCTCTCTCTCTATGCCTTTAACTTTTTCTCTCCCTCACTCTCTTTCCCTCTATCCTTCTCTCTCTATCTCTCCCTCTCTCTCTATCCCTCTCTCTCCCTCTCTCTCACTCTTTCTCACACACTCTCCCTCTCCTTCTCTCTCTTTCTCGCTATCTTTCCCTCTCTTTTTCTCACTCCCTCTCTCTCACTCTTTCTCCTTCGCTCTCTCTCTCGGTCTCTCTCACGATCTCTCAATGTCTCTCTCTCTCACTCTTTATTCTCTCTCTCATTATCTCTCTCTCTCCCTCTTTCTTCCTCTCTCTCCATCTCTTTGTCCCTCTATTTCCCCCTCTCTCTCTTTCTCACTTTCTCTCTCTATCTCTCTCTCATTCTCTCTCCCTCTCTCCCCCTCTCTCTCTTTCTCTCTATATCTCAATCTCTCTTTCTCAGTCTCGCTTTCTCTCTCTTCCTCTCTCCTTATCTCCCCCTCTCTCCGTCTCTCTCTCTTTCTCTCTATATCTCAATCTCTCTTTCTCAGTCTCGCTTTCTCTCTCGTTCTCTCTCCCTCTCTCTCCTTATCTCTCTTCCTCTCTCCTTATCTCCCTCTCTCTCTCTCGCCCCCCTTTATCCCCGCGCTCTCTCCCTCCTTTTCTCTAACCCCCGTTCCTTATCTCCCTCTCTCTCCCTCTCTCTATGTCTCTCTCTCTTTCCCACTATCTCATTCTCTCTCTCCCCCTCTATCTCTCTCTCCCCCTCTATCTCTCTCTCCCTCCCACTATCTCTCGTTCTTTCTCTCTCTCTCACACACTCTCTCTCATTCTCTCTATCATTCACTCTTTCTCTCTCTCTGTTTGTCTCCCTCATGATCTCTCTCTCTCACTCCCTCTATGTTCCTCTTTCCCTCTCCTTCCCACTTTCTCCTTCTCTCTATCTTTCTCACTCTACCTCTCTCTCCCTCTCTCTCTCCTTATTCCTCTCCCTCTTTTTGTCACTCTCCCCCTCTCTATCTCTCGCGATCCCTATCTCTCTCTCTCGCGATCCCTCTCTCTCTCCCTCCCTCTTTCCCTCTCATTCCCACTATCACATTTTCTCTCTCTCCCACACTCTCTCCCTCTCTCCTTTTCGGTCCCCCACTCTCTCACTCTCTCTCATTCTAATTCTCTCTCTGTCTGTCTGTCTCTCTCATGATCTCTCTATCTCTCTCACTCGCTCCCTCTCTCCCTCTTTCCCTATCTTTTCCACTCTTTCCTTCTCTCTCTCTCTATCATAGATACACACACACACACACACACGTACACACACACACATACGTACACACACACACGCACATACTATAACACTCATTCTCTTTATCTCTCTCTCGTTCTCTGTCTTTCTCTCTCTCATTCTCTCTCTCCTTCTCTCTCTCCTCTCTCTCTCTTCCTCCCCCTCTCTCTCTCTCTCCCCCGCTCTCTCTCCTCTCTCTCTCTTCCTCCCTCTCTCTCTCTCTCTTCCGCTCTCTCTCCTCTCTCTCTCTTTCCCTTTCTCTTCCTCTCCCCCACTTTCTCGCTCTCTCTCCCCTCTCTCCGTCTCTCTATCTGCCTCTATCTTTTTCCCTCCCTCTCTCTCTTTCCCTCTATCTTCCTCTCTCTTCCTCTCTCTATCTCTCTCCTTCTCTCTCACTCTCTCTTCGCAGTCTCGTTCCCACTCTTTCTCTCCCTTTCTCTCTTCCTCTCTCTTTCTCTATGTCCCTCTCTCTCCCACTCTATCTCCTTCTCTCTCTCTACCCACTCTCTCCTTATCTCTCTTTCTCTCACTCTATCTCGCAATCTCTCTCTCTCTCTCTCTCTCTCTCTCTCCCACTATCTCCTCATTTCCTTCTCTTTCCCACTATCTCGTTCTCTCTTTTTATCTCTCACTCCTTCTCTCTCTCTCCCACTTCTGCTCTCTCTCTCCCACTCTCTTTCTCTCTCACACACGCGCTCTTGCACTCTCTCTCTCGTTCTTTCAATCACACTCTCTCCCTCTCTCCCTCTCTCTCCCTCTTTCTCTCACCCTCTCTCTCTCACTCCCTCTCTCATTCTCTCTCTCTCCCTCTCACTATCCTTCTCTCTCCCTCTCTCTATCTCTCCCTCTTTATCTCTCTCTCCCTCTCTCACTATCTCTCACACTCTCTCTCACTCTCTCTCCTTCTCTTTCTCTTTCTCGCTATCTCTCCCTCTCTTTTTGTCTCCCTCTCCCTCTATCTCTCTCGGTCTCTCTCGTGATCTCTCTGTGTCTCTCTCTCTTTTCCACTCATTCCTTCTCTCTCTTTCTCTCTCTATCACTCTCTCTCCTTCTCCCTCTCTCCCACCTTCTCCCCCACTCTCCGTCTCCCTCTTTCTCTCTCTCATAGATACACACAGACGTGCACACACACTCTCACACTTATTCTCTTTCTCTCTCTCTCGTTCACAGTCTCTCTCTCTCTCCTTTCTCTCTCTCTTCCGCTCTCTCTCCCTCTCCCTCTCTCTCTCGCACTCTTACTTGTACTCCCTCTCTCGTTATGTCTCTCTGTCTCTCTCTCCCTCATTCCCTGTCTTTTCCACTCCCTCCCTCTCCCTTTATGACTCCCTCTCTCTCGGGATCTCTCATTCTCTCCCTCTCTCCCACTCTCCCTCCCACATTCTCTCTCTCCCTCTCTCTCTACGTCTCCCCTTTTTCAAACTCTCTCTCACTCTCCGTCTCTCGTGATCTCTCTCTCCATCTCTCTCTCACTCTTTTTCATTCTCTCTCTCATTCTCTCTCCCTCTCTGTCCCTCTTTCTCTCCCTCTCTCTTCCTCTTTCTCTCCCTCTCCCCCTCTTTCACTCTTTGTCCAACTTTCTCCTTCCCTCTTTTTCTCTCTCCCTCACTCTCTCCTTCTCCTTCTTTCTCCCTCTCCCCCTCTCTCCCACTCTCTCTCTTTTCCTCTCTTACCCACTATCTCATTCTCCTTCTCTCTCTCTCTCTGTCTCTCTCTCACAAACTCTCTCTCTTTCCCTCTCTCCCTCGCTCCCTCTCTCTCTCCCTTTTCCTTCTCTCTCACTCTCTTTCCCTCTCTCTCACTCTGTTTCTCTCTCTATCACTCACTCTGTCTCTCCTTCTCCCTCTCTCTCCCTCTCCCTCCCCCCCTCTCTCTCACACACACACACACACAAACACACATACTCACACTCATTCTCTTTCTCTCCCCCTCTCTCGCTCTCAGTCTCTCTCTCCTTCTCTCTCCACACTCTCTCTCTACCTCACTATTTCTCTCTCCCACTCTTTCTTGCACTCTTTCTCTCATTCTCTCTCTCTGTCTCTCTCTCCCTCTCTCTATCATCATTTCTCCCCCTCTTTCCCTCTCTTTTCCACTCTCTCATTTTCTCTCTCTCTCCCCCTCTCTCTCCCTGGCTCTTTCTCTCTATCCCTTTCTATCTCACTCTCTCTATCTCTCCCTCCCTCTCACTATCCCCCTCTCTCCCTCGCTCTATCGTTCTCTCTTTCTCTATCTCTCTCTCTCCCCATCTCTCTCTTTCCCTCTCTCACACACACTCTCTCACACTCTCACTCTCTCTTTCTCTCGCTCTCTTTCTCACTCACTCTCCCTCTCTCTTTGTCTTTCTCCCTCTCTCTCTCACCCTGTTTCCTTCTCTCTCTATCTCATTCTCTCTCTTATCTCTCTCATTCTCTCTCTTTCTATTCCTCTCTACCTCTCTCTCCTTCCCTATGTCCCTCCCTCCCTCTCTCTGTCCGTCTTATTCCCTCTCTCCTTCCTCCTCTCTCTTTCTCCTTATCACTCTCTCTCCTTCTCCCTTTCTCTCTCTCTCTCTCATTCTCTCTTTCCCTCCCTCTCCCTCCCTCTCTCCCTCTCACACTCTCTCTCTCTCACACTCTCTCTCTCACTCTCTCACACACACTCTCTCTCTCACCCACTCTCTCCTCACGATCACTCCCTCTCTATCTCTTTCTCACTCACTCTTTCTCTCTCGTTCTCTTTACCTCTCTTTCTCCTTATCTCTATATCTCTCCCTCTCTCTCCCCCCGCTCCCTCTCCCTCTGTCTGACCCTCTCTCCCCTTACCTCTCTCTTTCTCTCTCAGTCTCTCTCACTCACAATCACACTCTCTCTCTCTCTCTCGCGACCACTCTCTCTTTCACTCCCTCTCTCTCCCTCTTTCTCCTACTTTCCCACTTTCTCATTCTCTCTCTCACTCTCTCTTATTCTCTCTCCCATTCTCACACACTCTCTCACGATCTCTCTCTCGCTCCCTCTTTCTCTGTCTTTCCCTCTCTATGCCACTCTCTCATTCTCTCTCTCTCCTTCACTCTTCCTCTCTCTCTCTCTCGTCCTCTCCCTCTCTCTCACTCAATCTCGCGATCACTCTCCGTCTCTCTCCGTCTCTCTCTTTCTCTCCCAGTCTCTCTCCCTCTGCCTCTCTCTCTCTCACTCTCGTGATCACACTCTGTCTCTCTCTATCTCTCTCTTTCTCTCCCTACCTTCCTCCTTCCCTCTCCCTCCCTCTCTCTTTCTCTCTCTCATTCCCCTTCTCTCTCTTTGTCTGTCTTTCTCTCTAGCTTCCTCTCTCTCCCTATTTCCCTCTCTTTCCCACTCTTTCCTTCTCTCTCTCACTCTCTTTCTCTTTCTATCACTCTCTCTCCTTCTCCCTCTCTCCCTCTCTCTCCTCTCCATCACTCTCCCTCTCTTTCCCACTATCACTCACTCTCTCTCTTCCCCCCTCTCTCGATCCCCATCTCTGTCACTCTCCCTCATTCCCCTTCTCTCTCTTTCTCTCCTTATCTCTCTTTCTCTCTCTCCCTCTCTCCCCCCGTTCTCCCTACCTCTCTCGGACCCTCTCTCTCCTTATCTCTCTCTCTCACGATCACTCTCTCTCTTTTACTCCCTCTCTCCCTCTTTCTCTCTCTTTCCCACTATCTCATTCTCTCCCTCTCTCTCCCTCTCTCCTGCTCTCTCTCGGTCTCTCTCTCTCACTCTCTCTCATTCTCTCTCTCATTCACACACACTCTCTCTGTCTCTCTCACGATCTCTCTCTCTTGCTCTATCTCTCCCTCTTTTCCTCTCTTTGCCACTCTCTCCTTCTCTCCCTCCCTCTCTCTCTCTGTCTCTCTCTCTCTCCCTCTCTCTGCCTCTTTTTCTGTCTTTCACACTATCTCACTATCTCACTCACTCTCTCTCTCTCTCACTCTCACTCCCTCTCTCTCCCTCCATCCCTCCTTCCCTCTCCCCCCATTCTCTCTCATTCCCCTTCTCTCTCTATCTGTCTCTCTCATGATCTCTCTCTATCTCTCACTCCCCGTCTCTCTCTATTTCCCTCTCTTTCCCACTCTTTCATTCTCTCTGTCACTCTCTCTCTATCACTCTCTACTTCTCCCTCTCTCCCTCTCTCTCCTCTCCCTCTCTTTCCCACTATCTTGTTCTCTCTCTCTCCCTCTCAGTCCCTCTCTCTCACTCTCTCTCGTTCTCTCTCATTAACTCTCTCTGTCTCTCTGACGATCTCCTCTATATCTTGCTCCCTCTCTCCCTCTTTACCTCTCTCATTCTCTCTCTCCCTCTCTATCTCTCTCTCGTGATCACTCACTCACACACACACAAACACTCTCTCTTTTTATCTCTTTCCCACTATCTAATTCTCCCTCTCTCCCTCCCTCCCTCGCTATCTCTCTCTCCCTCCCTCTCTCCTTCCCTCTCCCCCACTCTCTCTCGTTCTCTCTCTCATTCCCCTTCTCTCTACTTGTCTGTCTCTCTCATGATCTCTCTCGCTCCCTTTCTCTATCTATTTCCCTCTCTTTCCCACTCTTTCCTTCTCTCTCTCTCACTCTCTTTCTTTCTCTATCACTCTCTCTCCTTCTCCCTCTCTCCATCTCTCCATCTCTCCACCTCTCTCCCTCTCTCTCTCACTCTCTCTCTCTCCCTCTCTTTCTCGCTCTCTCTCCCTCTTTCTCCGTCTCTCTCTGTCTTTATCTTTCTCTCTCTGTCTTTATCTCTCTCTCTCTCTCTCTTTCTCTCTCTTCCTCTTTCTCTCCCCTTCTATCTCTCTCTCTATCTCCCTCACAATCTCTCTCTTTCTCTATCTCTCTTTCTCTCTCGCTCTCTCTCTTTGCACTCTCGTTCTCTCTCTCTCTCTCCCTCTTTCTCCCTCTTTCCCACTATCCCATTCTCTTTCTCTCTCCCTCTCCTTCTCTCTCTCTCGTTCTCCCTCTCCCCCCTCTCTTGTTCTCTCTCATTCACCTTCTCTCTCTTTGTCTGTCTCTCTCACGATCTCTTTCTCTCGCTCCCTCTCTCTCCATATTTCCCTCTCTTTCCCACTCTTTCCTTCTCCCTCACTCTCTTTCTCGCTCTATAACTCTCTCTCCTTCTCCTTCACTCCCTCTCCCCCCCTCTCTCTCTCACACACACACACACGCACGCGCACACACACACACACACACACACACACTCTCACACTCATTCTCTTTCTCCTCTCTCTCTCCCCCTCTCACATTCTCTCTCTCCCACTCTCTTCTACACTCCCTTTCACATTCTCTCTCTCTCTCTCTCTCTCTCTCTCTCTCCCTCTTTCTCCCTCTTTGTCTCCCTGGCTCTTTCTATCTCTCATTTTCTCGCTCCCTCTCACTATCTCTCTCTCCCTTTCTATCTCTCTTCCTCCCCATCTCTCTCCCTAACCATCTCTCTACCTCCCCATCTCTATCCCTCTTGCTCTCACTCATTCTCTCGCTCTCTTTCTCACTCTCTATCCCCCTCTCTCCCTCTCTCACCCTTTCTCTCTCTATCCCCCACTCTCCCTCTCTCTCTCTCTCACTCCCTCTTCTCTGTCTCACTCTCTCCCTCCCCATCTCTATCCCTCTTGCTCTCACTCATTCTCTCGCTCTCTTTCTCACTCTCTATCCCCTTCTCTCTCTCTCGCGATTTCTCTCTATCTCTTTCTCCCTCTCTCTCTCTCTCTTTCTCCCTCTCTCTCACCATCTCACTCTCTCACTCACTCTCTCTCTCTTTCTCTCATTCTTTCTCTCTCTCCCTCTCTCTCCCACTTTCTCCTTATCTCACTCCCTCATTCTCTCACTCTCTCTCGCGATCTCTCTCTCTCCCTCGCTCTCCTTCTTTCCCTCTCTTTCCCACTACCTCGTTCTCTCTTTCTATCTCTCTCTCGTTCTCTCACTCCTTTCTCTCATTCTCTCTCTCTCTCTCTCACTTTCACTCTCTCTCCCACTCTCTTTCTCTTTCTCACACTCACTCTTGCACTCCCTCTCTCATTCTTTCTATCACACTCTCTCCCTCTCTCCCTCTCTCTCTCACTCCCTCTCTCATTCTCTCTCTCTTCCTCTCACTATCCCTCTCTCTCCATATTCTCTCTCTTTCTCGCTCTCTTTCCCTCTCTCTTTCTCTCCCTCTCTCTCTTCTGCTATCTGCATCTCTATGTCCCTCTATTTCCCTCTCTCTCCCCTTCTCACTTTCTCTCACTCTCTCTCCCTCTCTCCCTCTCTCTTCCTCTCCCTCCTTCCCTCTCTCACTCTCTCTTTTTCTCTCAGTCTCTCTCCCTCTCTCTCCCTATCTCTCTCCTTATCTTTCTCTATCTCTCACTCACACACACTCTCTCTCTCCCTCTCTATCCCCAAGCTCTTTCCCTCCCTTTTTCTCACCCTCTCTCCTTATCTCTCTCCCTCTCTCTCTTTCTCTCTCTTTCCCACTATCTCGTTCTCTCTCTCTCTCTCTCTTACACTCCCTCAATCGTTCTCTCTCTGTCTCTCCCCCTCTCTTTCTCTCTCTCTCTCTCTCACTCTCTATTTCTCACTCTCTATTTCTCTCTTCTCTCTCCCTCTCTCTCCTTATCTTTCTCTATCTCTCCCTCACACTCTCTCTCCCTCTCTATCCCCATGCTCTTTCCCTCCCTTTTTCTCACCCTCTCTCCTTATCTCTCTCACTCTCTCTCTTTTTCTCTCTTTCCCACTATCTCGTTCTCTCTCCCTCTTCCTTACTCTCCTCTCTCCCTCTCTTGCACTCCCTCTATCGTTCTCTCTCTCTGTCTCTCTCCCTCTTTCTATCATCCTCTCTCTCCATCTTTCCTTCTCTTTTCCATTCGCTTGTTTTTTTTCTCTCTCTTTCTCTCCCTATCTCTTTTTCTACCTTCCTCTCTCTCTCTCCCTCTCACTATCCTTCTCTCTCCCTCTCTATCTCTCTTCCTCCCCATCTCTCTCCCTCCCCCTCCCTCTCACTCTCTCATGGTCAATCTCTCTCTCTCTCTCTCTCTCACACACACACACACACACACACACACACACACACACACACACACACACGCACACACACACTTTCTCTCTCTCTCTCTCTCCCTCTCTCCCTCTCCCTCTCTCTCTTTCTCTCTCTCTCTCTTTCTCTCTCTCTCTCTTTCTCTCCCTCTCTTTCTCGCTCTCTCTCCCTGTCTCACTCCGTCTCCCTCTGCCTCTATCTTTTTCTCTCCCTCTCTCTCACCCTCTATCTTTTTCTCTCCCTCTCTCACTCACCCTCTATCTTTCTCTCTATCTCTCCCCCCTCTCTCTCACACACTCTCTCACTCTCTCTCTCTTTTCCCTTTAGTTCTCTCTCTTTCTCTCCCTCTCCCTCTTCCGCTCTCTGTCTCTCTCTCTCTCTCCTTCTGTCATGCTCTCTCTCACTCTCTCTCATTCTCTCTCTCCCTCTCGCCCTCTCTCCCACTCTCTCCTTATCTCTCTCTCTCTTTCTCTCACTTTCTCTCGCTATTTCTCTCTCCCTCTCTCATTCTTTTCCTCTCTTTCCCACTATCTTGTTCTCTCTCTCCTCTCTCTCTTTGTCTCTCTTCCGCTCTTCCGCTCTCTCGCTCACATTCCCTTTCTTTTTCTCACACTCGCTCTTGCACTCCCTCTCTCATTCTTTCTATCACACTCTCTCTCCCTCTCTCCCCCTCGCACTTTCTCTCGCCCTCCCTCTCACTCGCTATCGCATTCTCACTCTCTCTCCCTCTCACTATCCCTCTCTCTCCCTCACTCTATCATTCTCTCTCTATCTATTTCTCTCCAACTTTCTCTCTCTCTCTCCCTTTCTCTCACTCACTCTCTCACACACTCTCTCTCCTTCTCTCTCTTTCTCGCTCTTTCTCCCTCTCTCTGTTTCTCCCATTCTCTCCTTCGCACTCTCTCTATGTCTCTCTCACGATCTCTCTCTCTCTTACTCTCTCTTCTCCCTTTAATTTTCTCTGATTCTCTTCTCTCTCTCCTTCTCTATGTCCCTCTATTTCACTCTCTCCCCTTCTCACTTTCTCTCCCTATCTCTCTCTCCTTTGTTCTCTCTCTCATACTCTCTCTCTGTCACTCTCACTATATCTCTCTCACTCACCCTATCTTCTCTCTCTCTCATTCTCTCTCTTTCACTCCATCTCTCTCCCTCTTTCTCCCACTTTCCCACTATCTCGTTCTCTCTCTCATTCTCTCTCTCATTCCCACTCACTCTCTCTTTCTCTCTCTCGCTCCCTCTCTCTCCGTCTTTCCCTCTCTTTGCCACTCTCTCCTTCTCTCTCTCCTTCTCTCTTCCTCTATCTCTCCCTCCCTCCCCCCCCTCTCTCTCACTCTCGTGATCACTCTCCGTCTCTCTCTCTTTCTCTCTCCCCCTCTCTCTCCCTCTCTCTTTCTCTCACTCTTGCGATCACTCTCTGTCTCTCTCTTCCTTTCCCTACCTTCCTCCTTCCCTCTCCCACCTTCTCTCTCTTTCTCTCTCTCATTCACCTTCTCTCTCTTTGTCTGTCTTTCTCTCTGTCTTCCTCTCTCTCCCTATTTCCCTCTCTTTCCTACTCTTTCCTTCTCTCTCACACACTCTTTCTCCCTCTATCACTCTCTCTCCTTCTCCCTCTCTCTCCTCTCCCTCCCTTTCCCACTATCTCATTCTCTCTCTCGCCCACTCTTTCTCTTCCCCCTCTCTCTCGGTCCCTATCTCTGTCACTCTCTCTCATTCTGTCTCTCATTCCTCTTCTCTCTCTCCTTATCTCTCTCTCTCTCCCTCTCTCCCCCCACTCTCCCTGCCTCTCTCGGACCCTCTCTCTCCTTGTCTCTCTCTCTCTCCCACTCTTTCCTTCTCTCTCACTCTCTTTCTCGCCCTATAACTCTCTCTCCTTCTCCATCTCTCTCCCTCTCCCTCTCCCTCTCTCATACACACACACACATAGACGCATGCACACACACACTCTCACACTCATTCTCTTTTTCCTCTCTCTTTCCCTCTCCCTCTCACATTCTCTCTCTCCCACTCTCTTCTACACTCCCTTCCACGTTTTCTCTCTCTCTCTCTCTCTCTCTCTTTCTCTCAATCCCTCCCCCTCTCTCCCTCTTTGTCTCCCTGGCTCTTTCTCTCTCTCCCTCACTCTCTCCCTCTCATTATCCCTCTCTCTCCCTCTCTATCTCTCTTCCTCCCCATCTCTCTCCCTAACCATCTCTCTCCCTCCCCATATCACTCCCTCTCTATCTCACTCTCCCCATCTCTCTCTCTCTCTCACTCTCCCTCTCCCTCTCCTGCTCTCTCACTCTCTCCCTCCCCATCTCTATCCCTCTTGCTCTCTCTCTTTCTCTCGCTCTCTATCCCTCTCTCTCCCTCTCCCTTTCTCTCACTTTCTCTATCACTCTCTCTCCCTTTCTCTCTCTTTGTCTCCCTTTCTCTCTCTCACAATCTCTCTTCTCTCTCTCGTTCTCTCTCTCTCCTTCCCTATGTCCCCCTCCCTCTCTCTCCCTCTCACTCTCTCTCTCTAATTCTCTCTCTCCCTCTCTCTCCCCCCATCTCTCCTTATCTCTCTCTCTCTGCCTCTCTCCCCCTCATTCCCTCTCTTTCCCACTATCTCGTTCTCTCTGTCTCCCTCTATCTCCCTCCCTCTCTCTCTCTCTCTTGGTTCCTCTCTATCTTGGTCCCTCTCTCATTGTCACTCTCTCTCATTCTCTCTTTCATTCTCTCTCTTACTATCTCTATTGATCTCTATCTTTCCTTCTTTCTCTCTCTCCCTCTCTCCCTCTTTCCCTCACTTTCCAACCCTCTCCTTCTCTCCTTCTCTCAATATCTCTCTTTATCTCTCTCTCTCTCTCTCCTCTTTCTCCTCTCTCTAACTCTCCTTCTCCCTCTCTCTCCCTCTCTCTACTCTCGCCCTTTCTCTTCAGCTCTCTGTGCCTCTCTCTTTATCTCTTTCCCACTCTCTCTTGCATTCCCTCTGTCGTTCTCTCTTTCTCTCTATCTCTCTCTCCCACTTTCTCTCATCCTCTCTCTCCCTCATTCCCTCTCTTTTCCACTCTCTCGTTCTCTCTTTCTTTCTCGCACTATCTAACCTTCTCTCTCCCTCGATTTCTCCCACGCTTTCTCTCTCTCTCTCTCTCTCTCACACTCTATCTCATTCTCACATACACACACTCTCTCCCTCTCACTATCACTCTCTCCCTCTCTCTATCATTCTCTCTCTGTCTCTCTCCCTCATCTCTCTCTCACTCTCTCTATTTGTCTTTCTCTCTCTCTTTCTCTCCCTCTCTTTCTGTCTCTCTCTGCCTTTATCTTTTTCTCTCCCTCCCTCTCTTTCCCTGTATCTTTCTCTTTCTTCCTCTCTCCCTTTCTCTCTCTTTCTTCTCTCTCTCTTTCTCTCTCTTTCTTCTCTCTCACTCTCTCTCTTTTCACTCTCATTCTCTCTCTTTTTCTCCCCCTCTCTCTTCCTCTTTCTCTTTCTCTATGTCCCTCTCTCTCCCACTCTCTCCTTCTTACTCACTCTCTCTCTCTATCTCATTCTCTAATTCTCTCTCTCCCTCTTTATCCTTCTCTCCTTCTCTCTCCCTCACTCTCTCCTTATCTCTCTCTCTCTATTTCTCTCACTCTCTCATTCTCTCTCGTGATCTCTCTCTCTATTTCCCCCTCTCTCTTTCTCTTTCTCCATCTCTCTCTCATTCTCTCTCACCTTCTCACTCTCTCTCTCTCAATCTTTCTCTCTCCCTCTCTCTCCCACTCTTTCCTTATCTCTCTCCCTCTTTCTCTCACTCTCTATCGCGATCTTTCTCTCTTCCTCGCTCTCAATCTTTCCCTCTCGTTCTCACTACCTCGTTCTCTCTTTCTATCTCTCTCTCCTTCTCTCACTCATCTCTCTAGTTCTTTGTCTCTCTCTCTCATCCTCTCTCTCTCCCACTCTCTTTCTCTCTCTCACACTCGCTCTTGCACTTCCTCTCCCATTCTTTCTATTACACTCTCTCCCTCTCTCCCTCTCTCCCCCTCGCTCTTTCTCTCTCCCTCTCTCTCAGTCCCTCTCTCGTTCTCTCTCTTCCTCTCACTATCCCTTTCTCTCCCTCTCCCTCCCTCTCCCTCCCTCTCTCTATCATCTCTCTCTCCCTCTCCCCCTCTATCTCACTCGCTCTCTCTCCTTCTCTCTCTTGCTCGCTCTCTTTCCCTCTCTCTTTCTCTCCCTCTCTCTTCCTCTCTCTTCCTCTCAATGTCCCTCTATTTCCCCCTCTCTCCCCTTCTCACTTTCTCTCTCTCTTTCTCTCTCTCTCCCTCACCCTCACCCTCTCTTCCTCTCCCTCCCTCTTTCTTTCTCTCTCTCTCTCTTTCTCTCACGTTCTCTCTCTCTCTCCCCCTCTTTATCCCTCTCTCTCCTTATCTTTCTCTATCTCTCACTCACTCTCTCTCCCTCTCTATCCCCACGCTCTTTCCCTCCCTTTTTCTCACCATCTCTCCTTATCTCTCTCCCACACTCTCTCTCTTTCTCTCTCTTTCCCACTATCTCGTTCTCTCTCTCCCCACTCTCTCTTTCTCTCTTACACTCCCTCTATCTTTCTCTCTCTCTCTCTCCCTCTCTCTCTGTCTCTCTCTCTCTTTCTATCATCCTCTCTCTCCATCTTTCCCTCTCATTTCCATTCTCTTGTTTTCTCTCTCTATTTCTCTCCCTATCTCTTTTCCCCCTTCCTCTCTCTCCCTCTCACTATCCCTCTCTCTCCCTCTCTATCTTTCTTCCTCCCCATCTCTCTCCCTCCCCATCCCTCTTACTCTCTCGCGGTCTCTCTCTCACACACACACACACACACACACACACACACACACACACACACACACACACACACACACACTCACTCACTCACTCACCCTCTCTCTCTCTTTCTCTCTCTCCCTCTCTCGCTCCGTCTCTCTCTTTGCCTCTATCTTTTTCTCTCTCTCTCTATCTCTCTCCTTCTCTCTCTCTCTATCTCTCTCCTTCTCTCTCTCTCTTTCACTCTTTCACTCTCACTCTTTCACTCTCTCTCTTTGCCCACTCGTTCTCTCTCATTTTCTCCCCCTCCCTCTTCCTCTCTCTGTTTCTCTCTCTCACTCACACTATCTCTCTCTCCTTCTCTCCTTCTCTCTCTCCCCCCTCTCTCTCTTTCTCTCATTCTCTCACTCCCTCTCTCCCACTTTCTCCCTCTCTCCTTATCTCTCTCTTTCTCTTTCTCTCACTTTTTCTCGCTATTTCTC
>QANY01008490.1:0-27438 GCA_003255025.1 Datisca glomerata
ACCAATAGTCATACTGTATAATGGAATGTTGTAAGTCTGTCACTAATTCTTAACTTCCTTATCTAATAAGTCATTTATTAGTTGTTGACATTTAGATTGTACTATTTTGGAATATGAGGCTTGCTCCTTCATCTGAATGGATCATGCATGCTTTGGTACAACACATTGATCTTATCCTGAAGCATCACCAAGGAAATTACCTGCGCCACCACCTCCTTACCAAGGAAACCACCAAGTGCACCTCCTAGGATACGTCCACCTTCAGTACCCAGATGTGCATTTATACTATATTTTAGTTGTTTTTAGATAAATTATTTTTTCTTGCTCTATGTAAAAATCAAAATGTAATTATCATTTTGAGATGTGATTTCCAGTAGACAATTAGTATGTAACAATTTTGACTAATTAAGTAAAATGATATGTGATTTTGTTATTTCGTGATATTTTCTGAAAAGTTATTTACTTTTTATATTTGTACAATTGTAAGTATAAGTAATAAAAAAAGTTATAAAAAGTATTTAATAACATTAAAAAAAATAAGTAATGAAAAATGCTATGAAAGACCTCCGATGACATTTATGAAACGCTATGAAAACCCTGTGAGAGCATTTAATAAATGCCTACTACAACATTTATAAAACGCTATGAAAGGCTTTTAATAGTATTTTTTAAACCCTATTGTAGGTTTTATTATAGTGTGTAAAAATGCTATCATTTGTAGTGAACTTTTAATAACGTCGGTATACATTGCATTTTCGGAAACACTATCAAACCCCTATGATAGCATTTTTTGGCCACTATCGTAGCATTTTTTTTGTTGTAGTGGTATTACGTATAAGATCCCATATATCAAACAAATCTCTAGGATTTGTATGAACAAGCACATGTCAATTTTTTTTAGAATCATGTACGTAATACACTAGACGTTACTTGATATGTGAAGATAAAAGGCTCATGGTTCAACTAGTCACCGGTATGAATTAGACGGAGAGATTCACAAGGATAAAACCTTATTGGTCTTTTTATCTGCCATTGTTAGTATTACTACAATCACATTTATACAAGACCATCTTAAAATTTTCATGGTAGTTGAGCTCAATGATATCTTTTAGTATGTCGTAAATACATGGCTTCTCCTCTTATAAAATACCTATAAAGCATGCTTGCGTAACTTATCATCTCAGCAGCCACAACAACCTCACTATATTGCGAAATATGAAGCCATTTATACTATATCATGAATACTTATTCATTACTATATTTGGACCACGAGCAAGCCAATTAATTTCTTCTTAGTCATTTTCTCTTTAACCAACTTATTATTTTATAACACATGTTAGGATATTTACATTAGATTATTAAAACTAAATATTCAAAAAGTATATTTGAAATTACATTACATTGAAACCATTCATGAACTATATAGTCGAGTTCATTTAGTGAAGGTGGAGGATAAGATATTTTGACTTTTTTCTATCCTCAAAGCCGTGACTTTTCATGAACTATAATTCGTGTGCATGATCTACTCAAGTCATATAAAATATGGATAATACAAAATTTACCTTCGATAGGTGATTCCCAGATCATAATTGAATAAGAGATATGAATGTGCTTGTATCAATGTGACATCGTCAGATGTCTTATTGGGGGGAGTAAAGAGACAGTTTGAATAGGTCATTCCTCTACAAAATCCAAATTGCGAGCAACTTGATTGAACCATGCTTCAACTCCTTGAAATTATCTTGAAGAAAATGTCGTACACTCATCTACGATATTTCTTTCAACTATGGAACCTTCTGAACATGATTTATTACGCAAATATGACTTATGTTTACCAAGGTACCTTTGAATCAGATACATCCACATATATTGCACAGGTCTACCAAGTTTTACTTCATATGCCAAGTGAACTACTAAATGAACGATAATAGTGAAGAAAGATGGAGGAAATATCATTTTCATTTGACAAAGTATGAGAACAACCCTTGATTGAAGTTGTCAAGTATTTTGAAGAGTAGGAGAATATAATTATTTGAAGAACAGACGTAATGCATATATAACTACATTCACCTCTTTTGATAAAAACATGTCGCAACACAATCGGTAGAAGTTGTTCCCTGATGTTATGAAAATCATGACTTTTGATATCTTGAATTTCATGATTCGTTAGATCAACACAATGAGAAATGTTCAATGCATACCCATCAGGAACTTTTATACTTTTCAAAACATTACAGAATGCATCTTTCTCCTTATTTGTCAATGAAAACATTATAGGAGGTAAGAATGTTTTGTTCCCTTCCGTGACTTTAGGATGAAAATAATGCATTATACCCATATGTTAGAGGTCTAAACGTTCCTTTAAATTATCTTTGATTTCCATGCATCCCTAAGAAGCGCCCCAAATAAGTTGTCACATAAATTCTTCTCCACATGCATCATTCAAGATTATGACACAAAAGATGAAACTCCCAATAAGGAAGTTCGAAAAAGTACTTTTCTTCTTCAAATTTGGCAAGTTGTCTTCATCATACTTCTTTCTACAAGCATTCATTGTCCTCCCAAAGTTAACATCAATATTATAAACTTTTTGAAACTTTGTAGATCCAGTGGGTGACAAGGGTACTACTGTCTCCTCAATTTTTTCATTGAAGGAACTTGTATTATAACGATACTTTGAGTACGATCTAACAACCACCAATGACCCATGAAACAAATTTTTTTACAATGCTTCAAGCAGATAGAGTCAGTGTCAATATTTCAATGAGGGCAAGAAAATCTTGAATGTGTTTTCTATCCAGGCAAATTATCAAGTCCAGGAAAGTCACTAATTGTCTACAACAATGACACACACATCTTAAGCATTTATTTTCCTGATGCATCATAAGTATCTAGACCAATCTCCTACAATTCTTTTAACTCCCAGATTAATGATTCTAAATATACATCAATATTGTTGTTAGGAAGTTTGGGTCTAGTCATGATTAATGAAAGAATGAAATCGGTTTGCTTCACGCACATCCATAGTGGTAAATTGTATGGAATTCAAAATATAGGCAATGTACTATGACTAGAACTCATATTCTCGTATGGGTTAAACGCGTCAGTAGCTAAGCGAAGTCCAACATTATGTGGATCTATAGGAAAATTTACCTATCTATCATCAAATGATTTCCACGCATTTGAATCTGTAGGATGTCTTAACACACCATATTTAGTGCGTTTATCATGATGCCATCTTATAGTTTCTGTAATTTTACAAGACATATATAACTATTTCAATCTTGTTGTTAGAGGAAAATGACGTAACACCTTAGCTTGTTTATGTTTTTTCTATGAGTTCTTGATGAGGATCCAATATTATTCTCATTGTTGAGCTATCTTGAAGTATCACAAGATCTACTTGATTGATCTTCAACATTGTTTTTCCAATAGTACATGCAATCATTGAGACATGCACATATCATCTCATAGCCAAAGCCAAACCTTTTAATGAGTTTTTTTGCTTCATAAATTGTCTTTGGAACCTGAACACCTTCATAAAAATACACGTAATAAATCTAGAAGCACGATCAAAGATTTATCACAGCATCAATAGAGACATTTAATATGATATGAATGCACTAGAATTGATAGGTTTGAATACTTTTTACATCCAAGATATGATGATTGGTTACTATCTCTAACAGAATCATAAAAATCTCGAGCTACTGACTTAGATCTAACATCATTGATTTATTCATAATTATTCTTACCATCTGGTTGTTTGGACTCATCCTCAACTACATTTATTTCATGTGATGGAATATAATTCATATCTGCTACATTATCTATCCCAAAGCACCATGCAAAAGTTCATGCATATAACTGGAACCTTCTAATGAATATGGCATTATTAGGTCTACACGTCATTCTTTATTTATTTTAACTTGAGAGATATCACCCAAAAATAATTTTTCCATGAAAAACCAAATCAGTATAACTTTTAGCAAATCCATTACGACCCAAATCTTATGCATACCATTCTCACATTTTTGGCATTGAAAATCCATGGCTGGATCTTCAGACGCCCTCTTCAAAGAAATTAAAGAAACTCACTTTCCCCATTCAAATATACTTGACTAAATCATGATTTTTGAATCAGACTCTTGTCCATTATAATAAGATTTCTGAATTTATTCACACAGAACACTAAATTATCTACCTAACTTATAATACTTCCTAATCATATTTTCCAAGTAAATCACTATCAATTAACACTGAGATGCATTCAAATTTCATCATCATACACATAATCACCACCACCATTTTTCTTCTAATCGTAATTAGCATTTCTAGTGAAACCCAAATCAACCAAATTTTTGCCAAAATTTTTTTTGATCTTAGATGGATGCAAAAAGGAGGAAATATATAAATCTTTGAAAAAAAAATCACGTTTAACCAAAGATTTTATATAACGACCAAGATAAAAGTCAAATACAAAATCATAGCTATTGAAAAATAAACAAACTTACCTCTAGGGTTTCCAAGGAGAGCAACACGAAAGAAAGAGGGAGAAGATGGAGATTGAATGACAGAGAGAGAAGACTAGTGGATAGAGAGTTAGTGAGAGAGGGGTGAGGGAGAGAGAATTTGAGAGGGAGGGGCGGAGGTCCGCTATATTGGCAGACCTCCACGTGGGGTTAGGGGTGAAATAACCCTCTCAATTTTGAAGGCAAAATGACGTTGTTTCAATTTTTTTAAGAAAGCCATACCGGTGGTTTCGATATAACCGGTAAAGAATAATAAAAGCACCAATATCTTCTATACTGACTGTTGAATAACAGGAATAGCATCACTAATCGCCGACTTTTATCAGCGGTTTTAAAATTACTGGTAAAACTCCCCTTTACCAAAATATTTTCCACGATTGTTTTTGTTGGTTAAAAAACCTTCAAGAAAAGGCTTTTTTCTAGTAGTGCAATTTCATGTGGAAACCGATCACGGATTAATATTCACAATAATTTGGAGCTTGTGGATCACTGGGATCGACTCAAACGCCTCGAAAGAGGTTTCTTATTTTCACAATTTTTTTGGAGTGTTAGATTATGTCTACTTTTTGGTCAATTTCATGTGGGAATAGGCCAAGGATCAATATCTTTACAAGCAATTTGAGTCCATAGAGCAATGAGATCTATTCAAAGGAATCTAACGAGATCTTCATGTTTTCACGAGTTCTTTTGGGAGCGTCAGATTCTTGTCCATTTTGGTCAATTTTCATGAGAAGACAGGACAATGATCAATATTCATAACTATTTGGAGCGATAGAGCAGTGAGATCAACGAAAAGGCATCTAGCAAGGTTTCTAATTTTTCGATCAATTTTTCTACTGTGTCAATTTCATGTTGAAAGTGTCCAAGGATCAATTTTTACAAGCGTTTGGAATTTATAGAGTAGTGAGATCGACGCATACACCTAACAAGGTTTTTGGGTATTCCCGAGGATTGAAGCAATGGCGGCTAAAGAGGTTTTTAAGTTTTCTTGATATTTTTAGAAGTGTCAGACTTTGGTAATTTTTGGGTCAAGGATCAATATCCACAAACATTTGGAGTTGTAGAGGGTTGAGATAGATGCAAAGGCCTTGAACAGTAGAACGTGCCAAGAATTAACATTCACAAGCATATGGAGTTTAAATGGATTGCGAACGATGCAAAGGCTTCTATCCTGGTTTTTCCATGCTTTTTTGCAGTGTCAGAGTTTGGTAATTTTTGTCTCAATTGCTTGTCGAAATGGTCTAAGGATAAATATTCACAAGCATTCAAAGTTTACAGAGTGGTGGGATAGACGTAAAGGCCTTGAACAAAGTTTACAAGCTTTCCTGTGATTTTTTTGTTTGTCGGATTTTGGTGATTTTTCGATCAATTTCACTTGAAATCAAGGAGAGGAAGAATATTCATGTTAGTTTCATGTGAAACAGGCAAAGAATCAGTATTCACAAGCATATGGAGTTTGTAGAGTAGCGGGATTGATACAAATGCCATGAACGTGTTTTTTCAGGTTTTGAGCAACTTTTTAGAGTGTCAGATTTTGTTGACTTTTGGGTCAATTTCATGTGGATTCTCGAAAATACTTCGACTCCTCAGAGTAGTAGCTTTGACACGTTCCTTGGTATTTGTCTTCGCGTTACTTGGCAATGCTTCTTAATGTCTTCCCGACAGTAAAATAACCATTTGCCCCATTTGAACTTTAAGATTGCGGGTTGTGGCTGCTTGGTTTTAAAGAGTGTTCTTTGTTTCCGCCATGAATTGAGAGGTGTACGTTGATTGTAAGTTGAGTAAAAGCTTCCTCCAAGTTTACCTTCTTCTCTTGATGTTGAAGGCTTTGAGCTTCAAAGAATTATGGTTGTTCCACCACGAGAAGTTAAGATAATTTCTCTGATTTGCATTGTCTGTTTTATAGTAAGGATCGTGTTGAGGCCTTCAAAACTTTTAGCACAATTTGTCTGCTCAGTTGATGGCAGCGCAAATGACCAGCCCGCTTGACAATCTAAATTTGCATGTGCTCCTCGACAAAATTTGCACGCTGGGATAAGAGTGGGAAATCACTGAAGCTTACGTCCCCTAGTTGCTTTTAAAAAGTGGCAATTTGAGCGATAACGTTGTGAATACATCCACCTCATATAGTCCAAATGCTCTCTTTGACATGGCATGTTCATCAAATCTTTGATAATTGTTGCTAGCCATAGCCTCAAGAAACTCATAGGCATCCATCGTTGCCTTATTGTGCAATAATCCTCCGGCTGCTGCATCAATTATGGTTTTAACCACTCTTGTATCTCTTCCGAGCATCATGTAAAGATTCAATATCATGTTGTACAAATGAAGTTATATAACTTCTCAATTTTATGAATTTGGCCCGTAAAAATTTACGAAAATCCTAAAATGAGCTATGAGTATTTATTAATTTTAGTTGAAAAAATAAATTGGAGCTAAAACTAATATAAAACTAACAAACTAAAAAAATAATAACGAAAAGAAAAGCAAATCCGAATTAGTATCGAATCTAGATAATAAACTCAAATTATCCCCGGCAACGAAGCGAAAAATTTGATGAGGAATTCTGCAAGTATACAACATCGTTCAAGTAATAAGAGATAAATAGAGTGTCGAACCCACAAAGATATTTTAACCTAAGTACCGAAATTTTGTAGGTCAAATACATTTGAAGAATCAAAAAATTGATGAAAATAAATGAAATCACTAGAGCATTTGCTTCCTTTATTGACATAACCCCTTATCTCCAAAATCAAGGAATATTTTTGTTGCTAATCATGGATGTGATTTAGTCCATTCAAATGATATTGGGTGGCCAAGTATTCAACATAAGAGTTTTAGGTCTATCTCTAAGCTTTCTTGTGTCAAAAGAATCGAGTTATTTGGATATAGAATGAAAGTTATGCTCAAATTACTGAGATATATGCCTGAAAATTCTACAAGATGAGGGTCCTAAATTTTTTTAAAGATTAACCTCCTCTTGCCCTTCTTCTCTTCCCAATACTTGATTATAAAGTAAGATAAGGATCTCTACAAATTTTTACCATTTTTGTTTGACTTCTGAATGGCTTTGCTAAGTGTGAAGACCGAAATCAAACTAGGAATCAAGACCAACTGAAATTCCAATAAAACAACAGTTTGCGTCTAGGGTTGATTCTCCATTTTAGAGCCCACAATTCCATGGATTAATTTTCTCCCAAAAAATGAACCAAATAAATAAGAACTACTAAAATCTGAGCAAAACAAAGATAAATTAAAATAAAGAAAATGATAAAGGCATGATAAAAATGTATGTAAATCAAGCACGTAAAGGATACATGCTAGGGATAAAAATCACAAGAATTTGGTGTTTTATCAGTACGATCAACACAAAAGCCTCCAACAAAAGGTTCTCTGGTTTTATCAAGATTTTTTGGAGTGTTAGATTTTGGTCATTTTTGGGCCAGTTCATGAGCAAAAACGGGCAGAGTATCAATGATCAGAAGCATTTGAAATTTATAGGGGTCGATGCAAAGTCACAGTTTTGCGATCTTGGTGTCAATTTGTTGTTGAAAAGGGTCAATGATCAATGTTCACAAGCATTTAGGGTTTATAGACATCAACGTTTCCGAGTTTCTCCCAGAATTGTTTAGATTGTCGGGTTTTTTTTTTTGTGTCAAATTCTTGTGGAATGTGCTACAGATCAAGACTCACAAGCATTTGAAGTTTTAGTATTTCCCTGGATTTTTTGGCTTGTCAGATTTTTGTCAGATTGTGAGATTTTAGTGATATTTGTATCAACTTCATGTGGAAACAGGCCAAGAATTAATATTCACAAGCATATAGAGTTTTATAGAGAGACATTTGGAGTGTCAGATTTTGATGAATTATGGGTCAATTTTTTAGTCTATAAAACTGCAAATTTTTGTAGTGTTAAATTTTTATAGATCAGTGGGACAAGGACAATAACCAGGTTCTCCTGAGACTTTTTGCAGTGTTAAATTTTTGTAATTTTTATGCCATTTTCCTGTGGAAACGTGCCAAGGATCAACATTCACAAGCATTTGGAATTCATAGAGAAGTGTGATGAATGCCAAGGCCTCGAATGAGATTCTTTGGTTTTACTGCATTTTTTTGTTCAGAGTGTCGACGCAAAAGCCTATAACGAGGTTTTCGACTTTTCTCAATAGTTTTTCAGCGTCCAAGTTTGGTGATATTTGTCTCAATTTTTTGTTGAAAGGGGCCATGGATCAAAGTTCACAAGCATTTGGAGTTTATAGACGATTGGATCAACTCACAAGCCTATAACAAGGTTTTTGTGTTTTGCCAGGATATTTTAGAGTTTCCAAATTTTTTTATTCTTAGGTAATTCCATGTGAAAATAGGTCAAAAATCAAACACTGACCATGTAAAAATATTAGAAAATCCAAAAACCTTGTTATAGAACTTTGAATAAAATCTACATTCTTGTGGAAACGGGACAATGATTAATATTCAAAACCATTTGGAGTTCATAGAGTGATAGGATCTACACAAAGGCTTCTAACAAAGGTTATTTCTCTTCCCTCCCTCAGCTCAGTCAGACCCTCTCCTTCTTCGCGTCTCACCTCCAACCAGTGCCTCTCGCGTCTCGCCTTCAGCCATCCCCCCTCGCTTCTCGCCTCCAGCCAGCCCCCCTTGTGTCTCGCCTCCAGCCAGCCCCTCTCACGTCTCACGACTCTGCCTCTCACCTCTCCCTTCCCTCAGCTCAGTCCCTCTTCACTCTCTCTCCCTCAGCTCAGCCCTTCTCACGTCTCACGACTCTGCCTCTCATCTCTCCCCTCCCTCGGCTCCGTCCCTCTTCACTCTCTCTCCTTCAGCTCAACCCCTCTCACGTCTCACGACTTTGCCTCTCACCTCTCCCATCCCTCAGCTTAGTCCCTCTTTACTCTCTCCCCCTCAGCTCAGCCCCTCTCACGTCTCATGACTCTGCCTCTCACCTCTCCCCTCCTTCAGCTTAGCCTTTAGTCCGTAAAATCTGTCTGATCCAACCATTGATGTTTGGTCTGGATGGATCGGATTTTTTTGCAGTGTCATGGTCGGTTTAGTCCTCCATATTGGATGACTGTAATTTTTGGTCTGGTCTAGTTTTCCTCCAAAAGTCCGACCAGACCGACCGTTGAACACCCATAATCTTGACATCCTGCCATGGCAATAGGACTTGTTAGGTGCTTGGACCTTTGAGGAAGCGCACCTGTGATGTTACTTTCGACAGACAATGATGGCCCTACACTCAGTCCTATCTAAGCTATCCTCATGAACTATAATCTCTCTTATAGGTGCTCGTGTCTGTGCAACCAGAACATCCTCGACACTGACTAGGTGAGATCGGTTCTTTTCTTCTGAAACTTTCCTTCCTTGGGTGCCCCCTAACACGGTGTAACATGTGTTATCGTGTCATTGATGGTTGGTAAAACACCTATAACGAGGTTTTCGACTTTTCTCAATAGTTTTTCAGCGTCCAAGTTTGGTGATATTTGTCTCAATTTTTTGTTGAAAGGGGCCATGGATCAAAGTTCACAAGCATTTGGAGTTTATAGACGATTGGATCAACTCACAAGCCTATAACAAGGTTTTTGTGTTTTGCCAGGATATTTTAGAGTTTCCAAAATTTTTTATTCTTAGGTAATTCCATGTGAAAATAGGTCAAAGATCAAACACTGACCATGTAAAAAATATTAGAAAATCCAAAAACCTTGTTATAGAACTTTGAATAAAATCTACATTCTTGTGAATATATTGATTCATGTCCCCCAAACATGAAAGTAACCCAAAAATCAAGAGAATCTGACACTTAAAATAGACTAAAGGAATTATGGTTACCTTGTTTATAGAGTGGTGGATCGACGCAAAGGTCTCGAAGGAGGTTTTAAGCTTTTCTTAAGTTTTTTTAATGCAGATTATGGTGATTTATGGGCAATTTATGTGAACACATGTCAAGGATCATAGTCATAAGCATCATTTGAAGTTGATACAGTAGTTGGATCGACGCAAAAGCCTCTAACAATGTTTACGTTTTCTAGGAATTTTTTAGAGTGCCAGATTTTATTATTTTTCGTTTCAATTTCATGTGCAAAATGGACAAGGATCAATTGTCACATGCATTTGGAACATATAAAGCGGTCGAATTGATTCAAAGGCCTGGAATGAGGGTTATTTTCTTAGGATTTTTTGCACTATAGAGTTTGGTGATTTTTTTGTCAATCTCTACAAAACGGGCTAAGGATCATTGTTCACAAGCATTTCGAGCTTCTAGAGTAGTAACATAGACGCAGAGGAATCTAACAGGGTTTTCATGTATTCTCGCTATCAATTAGAAAGTTGAGTTTGAGCAATTTTTGGTAAATTTCATGTGGAAACGGGACAATGATTAATATTCAAAACCATTTGGAGTTCATAGAGTAATAGGATCTACACAAAGGCTTCTAACAAAGGTTATTTCTCTTCCCTCCTCAGCTCAGTCAGACCCTCTCCTTCTTCGCATCTCGCCTCCAGCCAGCCCCTTTCACGTCTCACGACTCTGCCTCTCACCTCTCCCTTCCCTCAGATCAGTCCCTCTTCACTCTCTCTCCCTCAGCTCATCCCCTCTCACATCTCACGACTCTGCCTCTCATCTCTCCCCTCCCTCGGCTCAGTCCCTCTTCACTCTCTCTCCTTCAGCTCAGCCCCTCTCACGTCTCACGACTTTGCCTCTCACCTCTCCCCTCCCTCAGCTTAGTCCCTCTTTACTCTCTCTCCCTCAGCTCAGCCCCTCTCACGTCTCATGACTCTGCCTCTCACCTCTCCCCTCCTTCAGCTCAGCCTTTAGTCCGTAAAATCTGTCTGATCCAACCATTGATGTTTGATCTGGATGGATCGGATTTTTTTGCAGTGTCATGGTCGGTTCGGTCCTCCATATTGGATGACTGTAATTTTTGGTCTGGTCTAGTTTTCTTCTAAAAGTCCGACTAGGCCGACCGTTGAACACCCATAATCTTGACATCCTGCCATGGCAATAGGACTTGTTAGGTGCTTGGACCTTTGAGGAAGCGCACCTGTGATGTTACTTTCGACAGACAATGATGGCCCTACACTCAGTCCTATCTAAGCTATCCTCATGAACTATAATCTCTCTTATAGGTGCTCGTGTCTGTGTAACCAGAACATCCTCGACACTGACTAGGTGAGATCAGTTCTTTTCTTCTGAAACTCTCCTTCCTTGGGCCTCCTAACACGGTGTAACATGTGTCATCGTGTCATTGGTGGTTGGTAAAACACCCATAACATGCATGTTTGATTATTCTTTTATGTTGTGTTGAATGGAGCTTTCGAGGTGCATTTTGCTGGCATGTACATTTTTGTAATTCGAAGTTGATGTTCATTTTATAGGAATTATACAATTAATGCGATTGTAGAAATGTACTGTCGAGTTAAGTAAAAATGTTAATATACTTGATGAAAATGAGTAAGGCAAAAGCTACTTGGTTTGAGCAAGTAGTGTTTACGAATTACTTGCTCTAACCAAGTAGTTTTTATGATTATGGACAAACACAAATGAATAAGGTACAAAATACTTGGTCTGAGAAAGTAGTTTATAAAAGCTACTTGCTCATACTAAGTAATTTTTATGATTCTGCAGAAATGAAAATGAATGAAGCAAAAATTACTTGGTCTGAAATAGTAGTTTTATTTAAAAAAAAAAATACTTGGTCAGAGCAAGTAGTTTATAAAAACTACTTGCTCAAGCCAAGTCTGCTTTATGATTCTAAACTCAAATGAACAAAGCAAAAACTACTTGGTCTGAGTAAGTAGTTTTTATAAACTACTTGCTCAGACCAAGTAGGCTTTATGATTCTCGACAAACATAAATGAAATAGGCAAAATCTACTTGGGCTTAGCAAGTAGTTTATAAAAACTAATTGCTCAGACCAAGTAGTTTTTGTGATTCTAGACAAATGAAAATTAATGAAGCAAAAATTAATTGGTCTGAGCAAGTAGTTTTTAACATTTTGGCAAATGAAGATGTTAGAGTAAAAAACTACTTGCAAAGTAAATTATATATCATACTTGCTTTGAACAATAGTTTTTTTTTTACATTCTACACAAATGTAAACCACTTTATAAAAGAACTCTTGATATTCAGAACATGGAGACACTACTGAATTGCAACTTACCATTGCATGTGTATATAATATATATTAGTTCTTAGAATGCAACTAGTTGTCATGTTGAAAAACAATCCAAAAGCATAAAAAATTTCCAAAAGAAACATATATCAAGAAATGCCAACATTTACAATTACTAAAAGACACATATATCTAAAAACATTTATAGTTACCAAAAGACATACTATTATTACTGAACTTCCTTTGGAGGATGAATTGGCATAGATACGTTACAAATTTATTAATTGTGGCCTATCATAACACATGCTACACCTAATCACACATGTCTCCTCGCCATGTTATCAAACCTTAATATTATATATCTTTCAGCATGCCGCTTAGCTATTGATGTTCATCAGGAATATCCAGTCTATTTGATCATCAAAGAGATGAATTGGTTTGACATAGACTACAATGAGTGTGTCTGTAGAATAATAATTTGAGCATAATAAATAAGCTAAAATGTTGCTCTTTGGGCAGCCGCTAATACATGCCAACAAGGTAGTTGATCCAACTGTTATGCCACATTCTTAGAAATTCTAACAAACTAAAGTGAATATGTAGCCAGCAATGAACATTCAAAAATTCATAATTTACTCAAAATACAACCCATTCCACACTTGGATTAATTTCTAGCACATGAATTTAACATAAAACTTCTAAGTGTACTCAACATAGATATAATCTTGCTTTTACTATACATTCCAAAAATATGAACCAAGAGGAAACCAACCTCCAAAAAGGGAATCTCAAAGCTTCCTCCTTTATTCTTACCCCCTTAATTCCTACTTCAAAACTCACATGCAACCAATAATTCATTAACAACTCTTCACACTAGCAAGAGTAATCAAGATTAAATATAAATCTTAGCCCAAATTGACTACTCAAAATAACTTAAATCTAACATTTAGCATTTCTTGAATTAACAAGCATCAATAGACAACATCAAGAAATCAAATCCATTTCGTAGTCAAGTTAATAACTAAGCAACAGTTCTCATATGTGATCAATCTCACCTAATATCCAACAATTAAACGAAAAGCTAAAATTTTCATGGTCATTAATTAGTTACCTAGACCAATTCTATCACAATAAGGTAAAGTAAAATATACCTCATTATAGTTTTCAATGACAACGACGTAGGTCCAAAGAATTCACTTTCTCCATCCCATCCTAATTTTCCTACTTCAACCAATGTGCAAAGAGTAAAATCAAATGAGAAAATTGAATGAATGCCATGCCATATGCCTTCCCCTCCTCTTCCTTGGTCTATAAACAAAATTAAAACAAGAATTTCAAAAATAGAGGCCATAATCTAACAAATGAAGTAGAAAATTTACCTGATTTGGAGCAAGATGAAGATTTCTACTGATGTCGAGAGGGAGGGAGGGAGGAGAGAGAGAGAGTGAAAGAGTGAGAAAACACAAGAGTATCAAAGAGTCTTGATAGAGAAAGAGAGAGCACGAGAGCTGATGAGGGAGATCAAAAGAGAAGAGTGCTAACAAGAAAAATGAGGGGTTGAAGATTCTCAGATTGTTTGAACTTTGAATGAAGAAGAAAATATATTTCTTTGAGTGTTTGGACTTCTTTTCTAAGGATAGCAATAAAAGGAATTTTCACAAGCTCCAAAGGTCCCATTCTCCAGAAAAATATTTCTTGGCTCTTTTATCCAAAATGGTTTTCATTTGGACCATTTATCCAAAAAACCCTAAGATGTTTAGGGTCAATTTCTTCATTTTATCTTTTTTTTTCTATTTTCTTTCGCCTCAGTCTTTTCCGAGTACCTCTCTTTCCCTGTCCTGGGAATTTTCTTTCTAAGCTGTAATATTAAAGATCCAGTGATTTAGTATAATCTATTTATTGGGGTTCCCTTCCAGCAACTTGGCTCTTTGTCTCCCCCCCCCCACCCCCACCCCCATCTCATTGAATTTTTCTTGTTTTTTCTTCAATGTCTGATTTCAAAACTTTCCAACTGGTCTGCCAGATTATACTGGTCAATTTCTTCATTTTATTTATTCGGGTATTGCTCTAATGTTGTGTTGTGGCTGCATGTATTTGTTATTTCTCTCTTATAGTTTGTAGATTAAATTTAAACTTAGACGTGTGTTTAATTTTATATTGGTGATGTTTAGTTCGGTCTCATGATATATTCTACTCTTTTCGTTACTATGATTTCTTTTTGGTGAGTCTTGGTATTCCTATAACAATCCTATGTATTCTTGAAATATTATAAGTCTTTTTGTTACGGTTTATAACTATTATAGTTCAGATAGATAAAGTTGAGGTAAGGACCTAAGTTTTTCTTAGCAATGATGTCACAATCAGAACAGAACTGATTGTTTTCTTGTGTCTATCCTGCAGGTAATTTTCTTAAGCCTTTGGAGGTTTCTTCTGCAAACAGTGTCCTAGTTACTACTTATGTCAAGTTGCACTTGGAAAACATGGTTTAAAGGTTGGGTTTTGTTTGAGTTCTTTCATTTATCCAGATGAATCTTTACTTCCATTATTTGCACCATAATTGTTCTTTTGTAATTTTGGATGTATAAGTATTAATGATAAGCAATAGAAAGAGTCGTCTTATATATCAATTTAGAGGTTGGAAACATGGTGTTGCATTCTTTGATAAATATCTTGAATATTTGGATTACTCTGTAATTCACCCTCTTGATCAACTTTTCTTCCAGAGTTAATAGGCAAACAATCTCTTCTCATAATTGGCTTTAACGTTTGTGTTGGTGGTGAATCAAGTCTCTAGAGATGCATTATGTTTAGGGGTTTTAGGTGGTTTTTCCAAAAATAAGAGTAGAATTTTTATGGCCTCGGTATGATAATTGTTGTGGACATAATAAATCTGGAGAGGTTCCTCTTTGTTTATTTAATGCATTTGGCATGAAATAAATGCTAGAGTTTTTGAAAATGTGTAGCATATAAGGACAAATAAATACATATATTTTTGTAATCCATGTTTGTACACGTTAAATTCGGTTTATATTAATGATTTTTATGTGGGTCTTATCTTTTTCTCTAGTGTTATGTTGTGACACATGCTCCTTGTTGCATTTTTAGCATAAAACAATAGTTTTATCTCCCTGTGGATAGACCATTCCATTGCAGAATCTACATGTTTCATACCAAGGACTGTCCTTGTTTTGAATCTTGATTATTGTACCATGGAAAGCATAAAATAACTTACCAACAGTGCTTGAAATGATACCATCTAATGGTACTATAGGTGCTTCTTTAAGCCTCTTTGTTGGTCCAGAATATAGAGTTGAACCCTCAACACTAACCAATGCTACAATCCTACATAACTAAATAATATTGAAAGTATTAGTAGATTTATCTCAATAACTTTTTAAATAACATATACAACACATAATTTTCAACAATACTTATTTTTTAGTAGCAAAGCCTCGGTTGTGTTTTGGAGTAACTGCCATTGTAGTAATATTCGTAGTTGATAGGTTGAATTCATCTGTTCATAGAAATATATTTGTTGACGATTATAAATAATTTAATATGAGAATATTTAGGAAGTCAACGTCAGTTTAATATTAGTGTAACATTAGTGTAACATTAGTGTAAAATCATATTAATATCAACTTAATGTGTCCTAATAAATATATAGATTTTGTATATTTTTTCTGGTTACCTTTCAAAGTAGTCAATTCAATTTTGAAGCGATTATAATCGATTTTTCTTTTATTGATTATTCTAATATAGATCCTTCTTGTTCTGTCAGGTCTCCCCACAAAGCCAGTTTGATTGTGTATTTTCTGTTAAGACAAGTGAAAATATTGCATCATGTACAACTAATATTGGAGCTCATATATTTTACAAAAAAAATTTAAACATAATAATAACATGTTATTTACAAGAAAAATGTCCATTTGCTTTGCTACTCTATCATTGTTCTTTAGCTTGAGAATGATAGGAGGCTTCACCTTAATGACTGCTCCAATGACATCTACATAGAGAATATATAAATTGTAATCACATATTCTAATAGATGGTAAGTACTTATTTTAATAGAATTGCTTTAAAAATGGTACCGATCAAAACTTTTTTAGCAAACAATTTTGGGATGTTGAGAAATTTCACATATTCGATTTTCTGCATATCTATCTCAAGTGGTTCATCAATTTCTTCAACTTCACTCTTCAATGTTAGTGATAATTCTATTTTTTCATTGACATTCATGTAGTTGTTAGTAGGACACATTAATGATATAGGTGAGTGAGATAGAGAGAGAGGGGGAGAGAGGGAGCGAGAGAGGGAGGGAGAGAAGGTTAGCGAGAGGGGGAGAGAGAGTGTGTGAGATAGTTAGGGGGAGAGGGGGGAGAGAGTGAGAGAGAGACAGAGATAGAGAGAGGAGGGGAGAGAGAGAAGGAGAGCAACAAAGAGAGAGAGAGAGAGAGAGAGAGAGGATGGGAGAGTGATAGAGAGAGAGAGTGAGTGGGAGGGAGGGGGAGAGAGTGTGAGTGAGAGAAAGAGAGAGAGTGACAGAGAAAGAGAGAAAGAGAAAGAGAGAGAGAGAGTGAATGAGAGAGAGAGAAGGAGAGAGAGAAAGAGAGCGAGAGAGTGAGCAAGAGGGGGAGAGTGAGAGTGTAATATATTTAGAGGGGAGAGAGAAAGAGAGGACGATAGTGAGTGAGTGAGAGAGAGAAAGTTCTTTCATATTTTGGGCAACTTTTCTAATTATGAAGAAGAATATTTCTTTCATATTTGAGGCTACTTTCCCAATTTTGAAGGAGAATGCCACTTTCTAATTTAGACTACTTTCCCATCAGTGAAGGAAAAGACTACATTCTTATTTTGAGCTATTTATCTAATTATGAAGGAGAATACTACTTTCCTATTGCCCATACTTTCCTATTAATGCTCATTTTAGTTTATAGCTAGTTTTCTATTTTATTATAGGGAGAACTATAAGAATAGCCGCCCAAGATTTTATTAGCAAAAATGGTCAGACTGTCATTTATTAATGGTAAACGACGAAGGCTTGAATCCGAAAACAGTATCAGCTCGAATCCCCCAGCTCGAAAATAAAGATCGTTACAATAGGATTATTCAAAAATCACGACTTCTTCCGATGAGGAAGGAAGAAACGCGTTACAGTGGGGTTGCCAATTTTGAAAACCCACAGCTCGTTTCCATCTCACAGCTCGCGATAAAGAAGGGCCAATTTTGAAAACCCACAGCTCGTTTCCATCTAACTGCTCCAGCTTTAGCACGTGCAATTTTCAACCATCCCTGCAATTTGGAAAAAAATGACATTTTGTTAAATACACCCACGAAAAGTGGTGAAAATTACAAATTTCCCTTATAGATATGCTAAGATCTACTTATGAGTTATCTAACACTGATAATATACGTAATGATGATATTGCACTAAAAGACCCATTCATAAAATAAAATCACCAGTAGGAATTGTATTCAAATAATTACTACAAAAAGAAAGCATGCCTAAATTTATATGAACAATAACATAATTTATGGATTATGTCATTATGAGATACTAAATATCAATAATGAGCTTAAACATAAACAAACATTAAAGTTTTCCATCATTTTTACACCACAAATCAGCTCCAGAATTCATCAATTCTTCCTCTCTAAATCAATTAAAATGTTCTCATTTAAGAATAGGAAATGAGGAATCAGGAAACAAAGATGGGGTTTGACACTCTTGCATGACACGGAAAGAGCACAGGTCCTCTCGGCTGGGCAACCGGAATTGGGCTTCAAGTTGGAGAGAAGCTTGGATTGGGCTGGTTGTTGACTTGGGCATGGTTTCGACTAGCAGGACCGAACGACTTGTGCTTCTTGTTTATGGGCTTGAAGCTTTTGCACTTACAAAGCCTTGGGCGAATTCGGCTTCTTACCCTTGGACGAAGGGAATTTTCGTGGGCTGGGCACTTGGCAACTCCCGAATTGAACAATTTGGAGCATGGCATGGGCCACATGGACTTTATGGCTTGAGCCAATTCTGGCTTGTTTCTTAACTTCATTTTTCATTTTTTGGGAGAACTTGAAAAATGGTCAACTTTTCAGTTCAAACGGTAATTTTTTAAAAATGACTGGAGTAAATAATTAATTTACTAAATCACACAGCGTAAATGTAGGTGGCTCATTTACATCTGTGTAATCTTCGTAAATAAATATTTGCTTCGACCATTTTCGGCCATTTTACAAAAAAAAAAAGTTATTCGACCATTTTTACAGTTTGAGCTACAAAGCTGACTTTTTTTTTTTTTATCATTTTCCGGTGTTTTTATGGCCTGAAAACACACCAAAATTAACCATTTTAACAAAATCTATGAGAAAATAATTCAAAATGTTTCACCTATAGCGATAATATTCACAAATGCCCATAACAAATTACTATGTAAAGTGTACCTTTAAGCACTTATCAAAGTGGGAGCAACGTAAAGGTCTCTAATGAGGTATTCGAGATTTCGAGCGATTGTTTGGAATTTTAAATTTTTGTGATATTTTGGTCCATTTAATTTAGAAATGAGCCTAGGGTCAATATTCTTAAGCATTTGAAGTTTATAGAGCAATGAGATCAACACAAAGGCCTCTCGAGAGAATATTGAGTTTTCCAAGGATTTTTTAGAGTCTTAGATTTTGGTGATTTTTTTTTTATAAAGGCCAATATATTAAGAGAAAAAGCAACAAACTATAAGGGGCATACCCTAGGGAAGCAACAATCAAGGAGGATTGCCTAGTAAATGGGGGGAAGGCTTCAACTATCAATAAGCCTCCTATTTGTAGGAGAGACAGGCAGGGCATTAAAGTTTCACAGTCTATCTCTAAGAGAGTTGACAATGCTTTAATGATACTAGTCTTATCCCTAGTCTTTCCTTCAAAAGTCCTAATGTTCTTCTTACCCCAAATATATAGATAAAATAGTTAAAAACAAGCTTAAGAATGAGACTTCTAAAGTCTTTTCTCCTAGTGTTGGTAACTAGCCATTCAAGCATTTGATCCCAACAAGCAACATTGCAATGGAGATCACAAGTTTGAGTAGTAGTAGACCAAAAAAATCTAGAGAAGGAACAATAAAAAAATGATTTGTATAGAGTTACAACATAGAATGTATTTAGGATCAACAATGATACCCCAATTGACAAGCTTATCCTTGGTAGAGATCCTATTCTTGTAAGCAAGTCATCTAATGAAACTGTGCTTATGGATATTACAAGAAAACCAAACAAAACCTCCCTAATTCACCTTGGGGCCATTCTGCCTAAGCACATAGTAGACAGAGGAGGTAGAGAACCTACCATCAAGAGCAGGGTCTCAGATCCATCTATCGGGAGTGGCTTTAAAAGGAGGATGCATACTGGTAGAGGCATCTTTAATAGACATCAGAGTAGTAGAGTTTGTAACATGTCAGTGCCAATTTCCATCCCTAATAACCATACTGACCTTGGTGTCCACAGTCCATCCAGTGTCAAGAGTAAGGGACCTCCCAAATCTATTCAAAAGGACACTAAGCTTATGCCAAGGGTCTCCCTAAAGGGAGGTTTACATGTCATTACCAATCCATGCATAACAGCAACCAATGAACTAATTCCTGGCCTTGAGGAGCTTCCTCCACACCCAAGAGCAGTCATTAGGCACACTGATAGTGAATATAGTGCCATTTTTTATGAGATGAGTGTTACACCATCTACTCTAAAGAGAATCAACATGGTTGGTGATTAGATACCAGAGGTGTTTGGCAGTAGCTGTTGAGTTCCAAGAGACCATCTCTTTAAGCCCCAAGCCACCACAATCCTTAGGCTAGAAAATATCCAACCATGCAACTTTAGAGCAGGTATGCCTTTGGTGACTACCAAGCTTGGTAAGAGAGGTTGTGTAAAGTTGGTTGATAGGATATCATGCATAATTAAAGCCTGAGAGTTTAGAAGATCAAGGGATTGAAGCTTGAGCTACTTAGAGACAGCAGAGAAGAAGACTTGGCTCTTGGCAGGATTAGGCTTCAGGCCTGACATAAAGTATAAGAGCTCCAAATAGTCCATAATAAGCCTAAGGGATTCAACCTTACAATTAGAGTAGATAATGAGATCATTAGTAAAGCAAATGTTGACAATTCTCAGCTCTTTGCATCTCTAATGGAACTGGAAACCAGGGAGAGTGGAAGCATGTTAAAGCAGATCAGTTAGAGCCTTCATAATAATGACAAAGACGTCGGGGGAAATGGGGTCCCCTTGTCTCAACCCTCTAGCACTTTTGAAGTACCCACATATCACACCGTTAATGTTGGTGGAGAAGGAAGCAAAAGAGATACAAGTCATGATCCAATTACTAAAGGGGACGGGTTTCCCAATGCACTCCATAGCATGAGTAACATATTGCCAACTAACACGGTCATAGGCCTTTATAAGACCGACTTTAAGAGCACATTTAACACTGTTATTGCTCCTATGGTATTTCTGATAAGCACTTAAGATAGAAAATATGTTATCAGCAATCCTTCTATTTGGAACAAAGGCATTCTGGTTGTGGCTGATGACAGAAGGAAGCACACACTTCAACTTATTGGTAAGAATCTTAGAGATACTTTTGTAAATCATGTTACAATCGATGATAGGCCTGAAGTCATTAACAGACTGGGGTTGATCAACTTTGGGAACCAGGGAGATGGCAGTATGGTTGATCAAGTGCATAGGGGTATTATTGTTAAAGAAGTCCAGTATAACATTGTTGACATCATTCTCTACAATAGCCCAAGCTTTTTTTTGTAGAAATTAGCAGAAAATCCATAAGGACCAGGGGCCTTAGCATCATTACAGGAGTGGAAAGTCTTATGGATCTCAAGCTCAGTGATGGGGAGACAAAGTTTAGTAGCTTACTTCTGGTTCATTTTTTTTAGGATAAACCAGCTGGAGGACTCTCTAGTCAATATTATAATAATTGCTCTTGGTGCCTAACCACTTAGATACTGTTGCACAATAAGCCTCTTAATACCATCTCTATTGGTAACAATATTGCCCTGAGAATCTTGCAACTGCACAATTCTAGTACTAATATTGTTTCTTTTAATCCGCTTTTGGAAATAAGCAGTGTTGTTGTCTCCTAGACTAACCCATTGGGCCCTGGTGATTTATAAGTCCATTTGATGTGAAAAAAGACCAAGGATCATTATTCACGGGTGTATGGAGCTTATGAAAATGTGGGATTGAAGCAAAGCCCTCTAAAGAGGTTTGCGGTTTTCTTGGTGTTTTTTGGAGAGTCACATTATTTTTGTATTTTCTTCAGTTTGATTTGGAAACAGGCGAATGAGCAATACTCAAAAGTATTGGGAGTTTATTACGCGGTGAGATCGACGCAAAGGCCTCTCACAAGGTTTTCTGGTCCCATGTGATATTTTATACTGTCAAATTTTTGTGATTTTTAGATCAATTTCAAGTGAAAATGAGTCAAAGATAACTATTCACAAGCATATTGAGTTTATATAGCTGCGAGATGGATGCAAATGCCTCTAATGAGGTTTTCGAGTTTTATCGAGGTATTTTAGAGTGTTGGATTTTGTTAAATTCGGGTCAATTTCATTTGAGAATGGACCATGGATCAATATTCACAAGCATTTAGAGTGTATTGAATGGTTGGATTTTTGGGTTTCTCAGGATATTTTGGAGTAGAAATTTTTTGTTATTTTTTTATCAATTTCATTTTAAAAACATTCCAAGAATTCATATACACAAGCATCAGGAATTTATAGACCTCTAGGAATGACGCAAAGGACTGTAACGACGCTTTTGTGCTTCCAAGGATTTTGTGAGTTTTGGTGATTTTTAGATCAATTTCATCTTGAAACAGGTTATGAATCTATATTCAAACGCATTTTAAGTTTATAGAGCAGTGAGATCGACGTAAAGGCCTCTAACGTGATTTTTTGGTTTTCATGAGATTTTTTGAAGTGTTGGATTTTGGTGATTTTTAAGTCAATTTAGTTTTCTCTAGTTTTCTAAAACTTTTCGAGTGTCAATTGATTTTTTTGTTCAATACATTTTCCAATGTGCCACATGAATTTTCACAAGAATATCGAGTTTATGGATCAGAGAGACTGACATAAAGGCCTTTAACGAGCCAATGATCTTTTGGTCTTCTTCATTTCAAAATAGGCCAATGATCAAAATAGAAGAGTGGGATTAACACAAATGCCTCTAATGAGGTTTTTGTGTTTTACTGGCATTTTTTGGAATGTAAGATTTTGGTCAATCTCATTTTGAAACGGCTGAATTATCAATATTCATATGCATTTGGAGTTTATTGAGCGGTGGGATTGACGCAAAGGCCTCTAATGATGTTTTGAGGTTTCTCTTATATTTTTTGAAGTGTCTGAGTTTGATGGTTTTTAGGTCCCTTTCAAGTGAAAACGGGTCAGGGATAAAAAATTCACAAGTACTTGGAGTTTACAGAGTAGTGGAATTGATGCAAAGGCCTCTAACCAAAATCTTTGGGTTTTTTTTTTCTATATACTTCTAAAATAGGTTAACGATCAATATTCAAAGCATTTGGGGTTTATAGCGTGGTGGAAACGACGTAAAGGCCTCCAACAAAGTTTTTCAATTCTTTGGGAATTTTTTGAGCGTTTGAGTTTTGTGCTTTTTTGGTCAATTTCATTTAAAAATGGGTCAATTGAAAAAAATCAAAATTCAATTTTTGTTGTTGTTTTCCCGCGTTAATTATCTTCCATATTTTAAGGAATGTCATGTGTAGTCAATCATTGATATTGTATCTAGCCCAAAATATTTTTGAAAAAAATCTAAATTCAAAATTTTTTGGTTTTCCAACATTAATTATCTCTCTATTTTTAAGAAAATGAGATATGTAGTCGATCACTGATATTATATTTAACCTGATAATTTTAGAAATAAAAAAAAAGAGATTTTCAATTGATTGACTAATTTTTATTTTTATCCAGATCATTGTTTGAATTAATTGTACATATATATTTAAATCTATTGACTATATATATATATATATTCTTATACTTATTGATTAATTTTAAATTACTCCTAATTCGAAACACCCTTAAATTTATTAAGGACATTTTAGTCAATAATTATTGACAATTATAGCAACTTACTATTTATCTAAAATTTTAGATAACCTTATATTTATGACAACACTATCTTTAAACTTGTCCAGATCTATAAATTTTCCAAGTTTTGACCACGCATATAAGGACAGTGCCAATGAAAAAGAAGCTAAAGCCCTTCCCCTTACTTTGCTCGGGTTGGTTATTTTCCAATAGGATTTTTAGCTAACTAGGCATTGTAGTATTACTGAATTAGATTTGTGTCAAAGATTTTAAAACTTCAGATTTTTATCAATTTTTCAAAAGTTTTAAAATATGTAAACTCAATCTACCGTAAATACCCTTTTAATTATGTATGTATGAAATAGACAATTTGTAATTAATAAATTACAAATAAAAAACCGAACCTAAAAAAAGAGATTTACATTCCTACCATATGATACCTCAAGTAATTAAAAAAATCTAATTCCTAAAATATCTCAACGTTACTGTCTCTCTATAATTACAAAACCTTCTATCTTTCTCTCTCATAATTACATTCCTAATCTCAACCACATTAGGGATGTCAAAATCACCGGTGAGTCCCCGAACCTGTAAGGACCCACCACAAATAAGTTGAGATTTTAATAATTAAATAGGTGACAGGGCGAGTATGGGGTGATTATAAACAAACAATGCACGGGTATGGGGCGGATGCAGATATATTAGTCTCGACCCATCACTCGTTGTCTAAAAAGATGTTCTACGCAAGTATACGTTTCGCAAAGTGTAATATAGTAGTAAATGAGTATCGAACCCAGAGGGAATGTGGAATATACAATGCTTAAGTGAACAAACAGATTTAAAATGTAAGGTAATACTGTAGCAAATGATGTGATTGGATTTAAACTAAGACTAAATTCAAATTTCGTAAAGTTAAGAATTAAAATAATGACAACTGAACAAAAGAAGATTGCTAAAGTGATTTAGATATTCAAGATGATAATGGGCTAGTGTGGTTGATTCCCTTTTCATTTACTTCACCTTTATTAACTTCGTTTCCATTGCTATAGTTATCCATAAGCATTACCCTAACTCTAAAGCACATTAAACTTCTGTTTAAGAGATTAGTTACTTAGCCTAGCTCTCTTTGTATCTAAGCACAATTAGGTTAACATAGATTCTTTAAGCTTCAGCTAAAAGGTTGCAAGGTAAGTTCATATTCCTATGTAACTCACAAAATGCCTAGATCTATATCAATCATTGCTCATGTATTCTTGATTTAAGCATACAAGCATTGGATAAGTCATTCCATTAAACTAAGTTATTCTAAAGCTTAACTTAACTTACATTCTATAAGGGAGGGCCAGTCGCAAATAGAAATTAAACAATCAAAACACTTAACCCAAAATTCTTAAGAGAACATGCAATGGAAACTTCATTAAAAAGGCAAAGTATAAACCAAGTTAGTTTACCATACTAGCCTAAAAATGCTTAGCTCATGATGAGCGCAAATGAAAATAGGGAATATCTTGAATCTGTGGAATCTAGCATAGAAAGAGATTAGGAAAAGAGTAGTATAGAATAGAATAATGATGTAAAGGAAAGAGAAAAGAATAATAAACTAGTAGTTTAAGCTCTAGTCGTCTTCCCCTTTCTCCCTTCTTTCTTATGTCGTCTTCTTCATCCTTTTTCTTCCCCGTACAAGTTCTATCCTCTTTTGCAGGTAGTTGTCAACTCTAAATGGGATATATCTGCTCTCCACCAAAATGAGAACGGTTTACTTTTTATACCCTCATGGGAATTAGGGCTTCCTTTACCACAAGGGGATGTGGCAAGACTCTAAGAAGTTGGGGACCATGAAATGTAGGAGCAATTGACACCTGGAGCACTAACTCTGACGCACGGAGATTCCCTTCGATTTCATCTTCCGCTTGCACACGCGCCAAGCTACTCAGTCACTTGCATAGAACAAACATTGCTATAGCATCTGGAACTGCTATAGCACTAAAGATCTTCAAGCTAGCCAACAACCATGCGCTAGAGAAGCCTTAAAATGCATAAAACAAATCATTATCTCTAACTAACATCCCTAGAATAGGCAACCAATTTAGGCTTAGAATAGCTAAGATAACTCTACTTTCATAGAGTTTTCACCACCCCAAACTCAAACCATTGCTCATCCTCAAGGAATGCAAACCTAAACTACTCAACCAACACTAAAATCATTTGCGCAACCCAAAGCAAGCTAAAAATTTTCAGACAATGGCCATTTTCCATAGCAACATAATGTACTAAAGCAAGAGAAACCATATATTCACAACATGTTGAATTCAAAACTAGATTAATTCCCTACAGTGAGTATGTGCTAAAGGATGTTCTGGTACATATGATGCAGGCATAGAAGTACCTATCATACTAGGAAGACCCTTCTTAGCCATAGTAACTGATGTGCAAAAAGGAGAGCTTACCATGCGATTTAATGATCAAGAGATAACCTTCAATTATTTTAATGCAATTAATACCCTGTGAAGAAATAGAAGAATGAGCAGCTATTTTGTGAATGATTCCATAGTTATGTAGAATTTGTGTATAAGCTATAGCAAGGCAACCCAATAAGAGTCAACTTTGAAAATTATGGAAGAAGATAGCAGTGATGAGGAGGAAGTAGCAGTCACCTATATGGATGCAAAATAAAGTACTCACAAGTTTGGAAAATAAATTGAATAATTTCAGTTATCTAAATGGACATTCAAGCCAACATTGCCTTCTATTAAAACCTCTTCCTACCATTTGAATATGCTTATCTAGGTGACAACAATAATCTGCCCATTATTATTTCTTCTTTCTTAAGCATTGAAAATGAAAAGTTATTGAAAATGAGAGAAATTATTTCAGCATCAAGCCATTTAATTATCTCTTTCTTGACAACCTCCTTCATGATTGGATTCAACCTTGTTTGTTGCTCTATGAAATTATCACTCCCCTCTTTCAACAGTACCTTATGCATGCAAGTAGAAGCTCTCCGCTATCCCCTTGATGTCATGTCTAATGTGTACCCAAAAGGAGGGAGTGACATTTATAGCCAATGAGAATAATGAGTTGATCTCCATAAGACAACAACTGGTTGGAGGATATACATGGATTACAGGAAGTTGAACAAAGCTACTAGGAAGGATCATTTCCCTTTGCCCTTTATTGACCTAATGTTGGACAGGCTTGCTAGAAAAGAATGGTACTATTTTCTGGATGGCAACTTAGGCTACAACCAAATAGCTATAGCACTAGAGGATCAAGGGAAGACCACTTTCACCTGCCCCTATGGAACCTTTATTTTCAGAAGGATGCCTTTTGGACTATGTACCACTCCATCAACATTTTAGAGAAGCATGATGGCAATATTCACAAACATGGTGGAGCAAACACTTGACGTATTTATGGATAACTTTTTAGTTTTTAGTGAATAATATTTGAAATGTTTATTTAATCTTAAAAAATTTTAGAAAGACGTGAAGAAACTAATTTGGTCTTGAATTGGGAGAAATGTCATTTTATGGTGCAAGAAGTGATACTTTTAGGACATAAAGTGTCTTTGAAAGGAATTGAAGTAGCTAGATTAAGGATAGAAGTCATTGAAAAACTACCTGCCTCCACCACAGTGAAAGTCTAGGACATGCTAGATTTTATAGAAAGTTCATTAAAGATTTTT